>JAJLSW010000029.1:0-142829 GCA_030567875.1 Wenyingozyma nitratophila | reverse complement strand
CTGAATCAGTACGGTGTTCAGTAGCGTAATCAACACATGAGGCTAATAAGAGACCAATGGTGACACAGAATTGGTAACCAGAGACAAGAGCACCACGGATTTTCTTTGGAGCAATTTCAGACATATACAAGATGATGATAGCAGAAACGAAACCAACACCAAAACCAGCAATAAGACGACCAACAACTAAAAGAGCAACGGTGGTGGATGCAGTTTGCAAAACAACACCAATAGCGTAGAGAACACATCCAATAAGAATTGTAATTCTTCTTCCGATGAAATCAGAAAGATCACCAGCGATAATAGCACCAAAGAAGGTACCGGCAGATAAGATGGAAATGATCAAAGATTTTTTCCAAGAAACAATAACAAATTGAGCGGTTGGGGTAGTGGCTTTATTTAAGTGTTCGAACTTGGCGATGAAATAATCCATAGCAAGGACACCAGAAATGTAACCAGAATCGTAACCGAACAGGATACCACCGAAAGCAGCAAAACAACACATTAAGTAAGCCTTGACGGTAACTGGTGCTTCAACACGTTCAACATGAGCATTTTCTCCTTTAACGCTGTCGTAAGAGACAGGAGTTCTAGCATCTACTGGAACTGTGTCTGTCATTTTTTTATAATAAACAATAATAGTATATGATAATTGGTTTATTTGAATTTAATAGATCTCTATTCATTTATCCCTATAATTATATTTGAAAGAGGGAACTAACAGAGATATTTATAGTCGAAGAGAGCTAGCAAAAATTGGCATTTTTCCCCACGCCGGACTAAAAAGTTGGGGTAAAAGATGTTTAAAAAATGTTGCATTTTGTGGTAAGTTCTGATGGAACAATAGCCTTTCAAGGATAAATCTTGGGATACACTAAAGGAGAAACTTTTTACTAAAATAAGGTTTTCGTGTGACGCTCTGCATATATTGACTTCGATTCAACCACCCCGAATTTGACAATATTCAGTTAAATTCTATGAGACGGTGGACAATACCCGAATATACAAGTCTCCCGCACGAAATATTGAAATCATAGGAAGTATGTGCCATTTTACTACAAGCAGGCAGAACCTCGTATAGATTAAAGATTGACATCCAAGCAAACGAATCCCCAGATTTTAAGGGTACATTGACGGCGCAGATGCGCAAACGAGAAACTGGAAAAACAGCGGAGCTGACTGGTAGTGTGAATACTAGAATCACATATAAAAGTGACCGTATTTTTTCCAAAATCAAGAGGGGGCTCGCTGACATCGCTATTTTTGGTTGCCCAACTTTTCGCTTTTCGCTGTCAGTCAAAATCTCAATCATCGCAAGTGTCAATAATTTATGAAGATATATATATGTATAAACTACCCAAGTTAAGGTTTATGGAATATATTTATCGAGATTCAAAAATAAATAAATGTCCAACGAGATATATTTAATAGTATATGGCTACATACGTTGTTAAGTGGCCGTTCGAGTATGTTTCGCAGCAAAGGAAATACTCTTGATTGGGAAACGCTTGGGGAGTCTTGGCCGGAATTACTTTCAGTTTTTCCTCCCGGAAGAATTAGAAAAAGTGGGGCGTGAATCTTCTGCAGCTAAATTCGGGGAAGGTGCAGCTAGCGGGGAAACGCGACAAGGGAAACAGAGCCCGCCGCGCTATAGCCAGCTGTGCTTAAAAATCTTAGTCCTTCCTGATTGGGTAAGCAACAACGGTCAGTGAATTTGACAATAAGAGCAATTAATCTCAGAGGAGACAACAACACTGAAGAAAAGAAACGGTTGTTGGCCAATCAGGCCCCCTACCATGCAATGTCTATTTTGCGGAGAAAATATTACTACCTTTCGCACATTTGACGCGTATCTGTCTATTTGGTTGGGTTGTCGTATGTCTATTAACATTTGACGGTATCAAAAACATCAAGCTAGTAAAAGCTATGGCTTCTATGAAATACATATTTTCAACTTTTGGAGTATTGAGTGGAAGGCAGAAAGGTATACGATATACGCGCAAATTTAGTGGAGCATCTCAAAATTAATCATGACACTAAATATATACGTTGATTATAGTCAGCGCAGATTAGATCTTATTGTTATATATATATATAGTATATTTGCATTTTGGTCACATACTGAAACTCAAGCCAAGTACTCGTACGGCTTATCAATACTGAATATCAAATGTGGCTTCCTTTCTGCGAGGTCTAATATTGTCTTTCCAAACTCACTGTTGCACCAAGCAAACCACGATCTGGTAAATTCATTCGCTGCAGAATCCACAGCAATTGATTCATGCATTAAACCTAGACCAGCTGTTGTTGTTTTTATAATGTCTAGATATCTCATTATCTCTTGATCGTCGTCCGATGTGCGAATAGCTACCAACAAAGACATCGGCCATGCATTACCAGTTCCAATATGAGGACCACCTATTCCTCTGAAATATTTCCCTTTCGAAAAATATGGGTTTCCATCGGTCGATAGAACCATCTTTCTAGTATTTTGATAAATCGCATCATCTTTGTCCAAAAAGCCTATATCAGGTAATGATAGCAAAGATGGCAGATTGGCGTCATCCATCATATTCAAGCCACCGTAGCCGTCAACTTCAAATGCATAAACTACACCAAATTTGGGGTGAGACGTCGTACCGTAAGTGTCAATTCCCCTTTTGATTTTATCGATATAAAACTCGGTAGAAGCTATCAAATCCTCTTCCTTAAGTTGACCCACTACTTTCTTCAGTTCGGTATACATATGAGCATTTCCAGGTATGAAAAATTGATAGATACATGCGTCATCACTAGGCCTAAAGGCAGATCTAATTAATCCTGTACCATAATTCACTGGGTTACCCACCCCAGCTAAAGGTAACGTTTCACTACCAATATTAGTTGATCTTTGGAAACTATATTGGTACGGGGTGATATTACCGTTGGCATCAAAAGTTGATATAGATTCTCTTCCAAGCACCAATAGCAAAGTTTGATATGCCTTAATCCAAGTTTCATTTTCAAAAATTGACCCATCCCCCGTGTTTTCAAAATATTCGTTTGTTAAGGTTAAGAAAGATGCCAGGGAATCTAATTCATATTTACATTCAAAGACGTGTCTCCATGGCGGTCTTGGGAAAACATCGTCAATTGAAGACTTCTTTCTAGATAGTTTTGACCTGGAAGGTGGCTGAAATGCATTGCAGTACGGTGCCTTCGATATGAATAGAGCCTGTTGAATTATAGTACCTTTTATCATGGTTTTCAACTTAGTGTCGTGTTTTGCAAATTTCTGGTATACACTTAACTGTCTTGCGGAGTCTCTTAACCACTCTGCGTGAATATCTCCGGTCACTACAAATGTCAATGGAAGACCAGTAGCCATGTCATTTTCAACATGCCATAAAATTGTGGTATCCAATGTATTTGGTAGACAATTTTCAAACAGTCGAAATAGATCTAAATCGAACATCCTTCCTTTGAAATCTGCTATCACCTTTTCAATTGCGTGACTCTTGAATGTTCTGCACTCTTCTTGTGGCCTCATGAATGGCAATGCTAGCTCTCCTTCTGAGTATGGACCATGGGGTAATTTGGAATAATCTAAGTAATCAGGGCATACCATTTTCATTTTAGATCTTTCATTTGCTTTATTCGATTCTTTCTCTTTTGATCCTGAATTTGCAAGTGAGCTCAGAATATCTTGCTTTTGCAGCCTCTGTTGTTCAGAGTGGTCGACATGAGTGATTGGGTTAAGGGAGCCGTCGTCCTTTAAATTCGTATCTTGCACCACTGGCGGCGGTTTGTCTAGCCTATTAAATGACAGGCTAACAAACCATACCAAAAACAGTGCTGCTAATAAGACGAAGGCTGATTTGGATGAGATGTAAACTCTGAACAATCTGTTCATTTTACTTTTTATTTCATGGTGTTAAAGAACACCCAAGACAAAACAAACCACCTTCTCCCCACTTTCTCTCTTATCACATTTAGTCGAGCCAACATCATTTCTAAAGCGATTATAATATATTATGTAATCCCCCCTGATCCAAGGGATAGAATCAGCTTCAGGTTCAGCGAGCAGTGCGGGTAACGAAGGTGGGAAACGGGGCAGCCTCGAAGCTTACATTGTTATCCGTCATATATACATCGTAGCGATTAATAAGAGGAAGGTGCGTTCGTTGCTTCTATTACATATATGTGTATGGGGGTTTTTTATATATAATGGGATATCTGGCAGTCTCTCAGTCCACTTTGTTACCGAAAAAAAACTCAACAAATTCGTACCAACCAGTATCATCTAATACCTTATCTAACTCGGGATCCAAAAACTCTTTTGCTGTATTTCTATCCAATACATTTTGACTAAGAAGACCGTTTTCAGGAGAAGAGGTATTTGCATGAACCTGTCCATATCTCAAGTATTGAGATTCACTCAAAGGGGGGACAATTCCCATGCCTTTCTTGATTCCATGCCTTGAATGACCAGAAATTTTCAAATCGTGTAAAAATCCCTTCAATGAGATGTCCTCGACCGATCTCTCCTTGCTATTTCTCAAACTTAGAGAAGAAACAAGATAGTGTAATTTATCGATAACAGCCAAACCAACCTTAGCAGTGAAATGTGAGTCCTTGAAATCTGATATGGTTTTTATTGCCATTTCAACATGCCGAAGATTATCTAACTCCAATTGAATTGAGTTTTCTCGCTGGTCGTCTTTCTCCTTAAACATCAGCATATTTAATAACATAAACATACAGGCATAAATCAAATGCTGAACAACAATCCAGTGTTTCTTATAATATGGCGGTAGATCAAAAGAAGCGTTGTGAACCAGTAGATTCAGAGACAGGGCAATGCATTTATCTCTAAAGTTATCGAACCAAACATTTCTACCGACATATGACAACAATCTACAACCAAGATCTAATGACTCCCTTGTTAACGAAGAGAATATCAAATATCTCGCATAATTACCGGTGCCATACCTCAGATTGGGGCCTGTAATTGTTTTGAGATCAAAATATTTCTCTATATTGTCTCTCAGTTGGTTCATTTCCACCCATGCGGTAGCAATCTGGGCAAATTTCAGATTCGGTCTTCTACTCTCTTGTTTGATTTGGCCCATCTTGGTTAAGATTCTTTGATATAAAAGACCAAAATATTCATCATCAGGTAGATTCTCGCTTTGTACGTTATCCCCACTCATCAAAGCGTTCAAGGTGACTAGTCTGGGGACCGGTGTAACAGAATGTTTAATGAGACTCTCCTTATTGCTCAACGCATCAATTATGTATAAATTATACCATAGCCTCTTGGCTACCTCTTTTTCGAATGATAAAGGCTGCAAAATATTGTCCTCGATCGTATGTAACTGTAAGGATTGGGCAGTTCCGATGGCAATCCGCAAAAGTTGACTGTTCAAATGTGCGTTACCAAAGGCATGCGAACAAATGGCCATAATTCCATAAACCTGAAGAAACCTGATATCAGGAACCTCTAAAGCCCTAGCCTTGTATATACAGTCTAATGCAGCTAGAAAGAATACTTTTGGTGCTTCTCTCATATTGTCGTCATCGTATGGCAAAAAGGGTTTTAGTTCATCTCTTGCATAATATATCCCGGTACACAAGACCATATAATACAACGAAATCCAATAATAATAGTCTCTTGCTGAAAGAGACTTAAAATTGCTTGGCTTGAGATGATATAAGGAAGTTGGATCTTCTATCATTCTAATATTCCAAAACTTTTCATGATCTTGCATGAAAAGAGATAGAACTAAGCCTTGATGTAATAGTATGGTATGTTGGCACGATAAGAGACATATTCTATAAGAGATATTGTAATTCAATGCACTTAAAAGATTTTCCAACTTGGTCTCATAAAACTCTGGCAAATCATCATTTGAATAATATGAAGGAATTAATCCTTCAAATTTGGTGAGGCCAAAAGTCAAAGATTGAACAGAGCGAATGTAATCTTCCAAGCTTGACTCAGTATTGAAATCGTTCAATTTCATATTTTGATCCAATAGTTTGGCAAATGTTTGCCCTACATCTGAGTTGTTAGGTATGGTTGGTGTTTCTTTTACAATGTCGTTGATGTCTAAATTATGAGGAGTCAAAATATTAGAGTATTGGTCTAATTTTTCAGGGGATGGATCTCTTCTGAAGTCAAGCTTTTCAATCACCCTTTTACATTCGCCGACCCTATTTCTTTTGACACAGTTGTTGCAAGGGATTTGTTTGTCGCATCCGATCTTTCTCTTTGCACACGGAATACACACCAAGGGAAGTCTTCTAACTCTGGATTTGGCGTCTCCCATTTTTTCAATTCTTGGCTTGGTATCCCTCACTTCTTCAGCTTTAGCTTTACTTTTAATAACTTTCTCAACCTTTGCTCCCATGATTCATTTCGGTCTCTTGGGTGGTGGTATAGCTTTTCCTATCTTCCTGTTTCTCTCTTTTAAATGGCAGTCAAGAATAAGAAGCACGTAGTATGACTTCTGTCATTTCTGTTTCCCTGCTTTTTGCGAAATAAGTGCGAGGATTTCCACTCCGAGAATTTACAAGTTGGAAATTTAATTTTCAATAATAATATCTGAATCTCTAATAAGCATACAGTATAAACATGACATTTCTGGATATTGTATTCAATGTATATAAAATATAAACGGTAAGATAGAGCCACTTATACTGAAGTTAATAGGCAGACTCAGACAAAAAAGGGTAATCAATGTATCCTTTAGCTTCCAATGAAGCATAGAATGTTTTTCTTTCAT
This sequence comes from Wenyingozyma nitratophila, assembly GCA_030567875.1. NCBI lineage: Eukaryota > Fungi > Ascomycota > Pichiomycetes > Pichiales > Pichiaceae > Wenyingozyma > Wenyingozyma nitratophila. The sequence continues at coordinate 136,062 of JAJLSW010000029.1, read as the reverse complement.
ACTTCGTCAATGGCTTTCGGAGCTTCAGTCTCTCAACCAAATCGGGATTACTGATGAAGTATCGTCCATAAACCAAAGCATCTAGGCCATGTGTCTCCAATGCATTATATGAGTTAATATCACTCCATCCACCAGCAGAAAGAAGTGGAGTGGTGGGTAGAGATGCTCTCATTTGAGATACACTGCTACTTATCATGGTATTGCTTAAAGCAGAGGATTTTTCTGTATCATTTTCCCTACCTCCATTGCTATCACTTCTAGCTTCGATTATATGTACATATGCCAACTTTCTCTTTTCTAGCTCTCTACACATATACTGGAAATTCTCAACTGGATTGGAGTCGTCTGCGTCTTGGAAATTATCCCAAGGACTTAATCTGAAGCCGATTTTGGATGCCCCAACCTTATTGATGACAGCATCCAATACCATTAAAGGGAATTTACATCTATTTTCTATTGACCCACCAAATTCATCTGTTCTCACATTGATGTTGTCCTCCAAAAATTCATCTAACAAATATCCGTTGGCTCCATGAATTTCAATTCCGTCAAACCCCGCCCTATGGATAGCATTATACGCAGCGTTCACGAAGTCACCAATAACCTTTTCCATATCTTGTAGATCCATCTCCTTTGGTGTCTCAAACACGTACTTAGTTTCTTCGTGACAGGATGGTAGACCAGTCAACTTGATAGCAGAACTACACAGAGGTCTCTCACCTTTATTGAAAGGCGGCAAAGAGCTTCTTCCAAAGTGGTTGATTTGCATGAACATAAAACATTTCTTACTGTGAACTGCCTCAACAACTTTTTTCCAACCGTCTATTGATTCTTGAGTGTCAATCCTGGGATTGTTTGGCTGCATTCCGCAAGTATCGGAGATATAGGTCGCTTCAGTAAGTAGCAATCCCCCTTCTGTTGCTCTTTGACTATAGTATTCTACCATCATAGCATCTGGAATAAAGTTGGGGGCACGATATCTAGTCAACGGAGCCATTATGACTCTATGCGATAGCTGAATATCCCCTAGCTTCAATGGTGTGAAAAGCAATTCATCAGCTGTCATCATTACCCGAATTTTTTAAAGTAGCTATTGGCAAACGGTTGTAACGTATCACAAATATCACTCCACCTGTTTTCAGTGCTACCAATTCTACCCTTGATAATCTGCCTTTATTATATCTTTATTGAAAACCGTTAGATAAGCTAATGTGCGTATATCACTTCCAAAACCAGACGATTTTCTCGATGAATGCGGTAAGGAAATAAAAGATAACGAATATGCGCATCCCGCGCTGTCTATTACCTTGCGGCAATTCCGCATATGTTTCCGCTAACATGGCTGTGTGCTTAAGATTAGAAACTTTTTCTAGTTTTATCCGTTATCTTACAATTTCAAGATATTATATAAACCCATGGAGGTTTAACCTTCAAAATCTTCTCAAAAGACCATCTAGTTCTGATGTCGGATCATAATTTTTTTTTGAAGTAATCGAGACAAAATGGATACACTGAAGAGATTTGATCGTTTCGTTTCTGTAAAGGACGAAAGTGAATACAAACCTGAGGCAATTAGGTCAAACCATGATTTAAACCCTACACCTGTAGAAGAACGTACCTGGAAACGTTACAACTACGTTTTAATTTGGTTTCAAAGTACCTTCAACGTTAATGAGTGGAATACTGGTGCATCCTTGATCAAATCAACCGGGCTTCCACATGGACAGGTCATTGGTGGTGCTGTAGTTGGTATTTTTTTATCCTGTTTTTTTACCGTTCTTAACGCAAGGTCCGGTGCAGATTACCACATTGGTTACCCAGCTTTGGCAAGATCTGTTTTTGGAGTAAGAGCAGCTCCTTTTTTTGTTTTTGTTCGTATGTTCGTCGCAGCCATTTGGTTTGGTGTCCAAACGTATTACGGTGCTATGTGTTTTGATGTTGCTATGCATTGTATGTTTGGACACAAATGGTATAATATTCATAATGCTTTACCAGTCAGCTCTGATGCTACAACTAGAACTGTTTTATCTTTCTTTTTGTACTGGCTTATCCAATTCCCACTGATGTGGTGTCATCCAAGACATATTCGTTATTTTTTTACAGTCAAGGCTTTCATCATGCCTATAGCCACTGGTGGCTTATTCATTTTCTGTATGATTAAGGGAAAAGGTGTCGGTGACTGGAATATTGGTGAAGTTGTAGTCTCTACTGATTCTAACGGAAATAAGTGGATGCATGTTATCAACACAATTTTTGGAACCTTATCTCCTATGATTATTAACCAGCCTGATGTCTCCCGTTATTCAAAAAAGAAACAAGATGTGGTGATCCCTCAAGCTGTCGGTTTCATTCCACCAAAAATTTGTGTTTTGATCTTTGGTATGGCATCAGCATGTGCTATCAATAGAGCATACGGTCAAGTTTACTGGAATATGTGGGGTCTTTTAGAAGCTATTTTGGAAAATGAATGGAGTGCTGGTGCCAGGACAGGTGTTTGGTTTGTAGCAACTTCATTCGCCATTGGAACTGCAGGTACTAATATTTTTGGTAATTCAATTCCTTTTTCTGCCGATTTAGCAGGTATTCTTCCAAAATATTTTACAATCATTAGAGCCCAAATTTTCGTTGGATTATTAGCCTGGGCAACAGTACCATGGAGATTTTTGAGTGATGCTGCTGACTTCATCACTTTTTTGGGTTCATATTCCATTTTCGTTGCTCCTCTCTTGGGTTGTCTTCTTTCTGACTTTTATGTTATTAGAAGGGGAAATCTTCATGTTCCTTCTCTCTATACCTATAACAAGGATGGTGCATACCATTATTGGAAGGGAATCAATCTTTGGGGTGTTGCTGTATGGTGTGTTTCTCCAGTTTTGGGTATCCCAGGTCTATACAGAGCATATTACCCTGATTCAATGACCCAGACTGCATCTGATATATATAATAGTGGATGGCTATATACTTTTCTGGTAGCTTTCTTCTTATACTCTGCCTGTGGACTATTTTTCAAGCCAAAGTTATATCCAGACACTCACAGTGACACACCTAAAACGTGGGAATATATGGCTGATACGAATGGCTTCTTCGAAGAAGATAGTCCAATCAACAATGTTGGATTCCCAGGATCAGTCGATTTGTTTGACAAAAATGAGTATTCAGACGAACTATCAACAGAAAAGTTGAAGGTGATTACTAGTATCAAGTCTTCTGGTGGATTGCATATGTGATCCTCTCAGAAGTTATTTTGCCTGAAAATCTTTGATTGATAATATTTTATATATCTATATTTCTTACTAATATATCGCGTGCTAAACAATATAAATACTCTAGTATATCTTTAAATAATAATCACTTGAGTACTGTAGTAGAATAGTTCATTGTACGAAAGAAAACAGTAGAGAGAATATCGTCAAATTTTATTTGATAGCTCTTTATGTACATAAAATATAGAGTTAAACCTTTGCTTCTTCAGAGACCGAATAAATGTCCTTTTTGATTTTTTCATCTACAACAATTGGGCCCACGTCAGAGGTACTGCAACTAACGTCCTCCTCTGATGAGCTCAGCTGTTTACTATCAGCTGATTTATCATTGTCACTTCCATCTGTTGTGAATAGAGATAAGAAGAACATCGCCCCCGAAGCGGCAGTTAGGAGAATCATTATAATTCTGAAGCTATGCATGTATGCCTCAATAACCAGATCTTTTATCGGCTCACTCAAACTGGACATCGAAGAAGGCGACACAATTACTGATTCTATCACCTCACTATCTGAAATTACCTTGAATAGCCTGGTACGAAATATTGCTTGGAAGATTAAACCGCATACAATCAAACCAACAGAACCACCTAGGCATCTGAAGAAGTTTCTGAGACCGGTAACAACTGCTCTTTCTTCCGCTTCTGAATGTGATAGAAGAGCTAATAGAGTAGGCTGAAAAGTGAAACCTATACCAAGGCCTTGAATCAGGTTTGAACCTATAAGAAGCCCAATACTACTAGATGGAGTAAACATAATTTTCAAACCAACCCCTAAAGTCCACATAGCCCCTCCAAACCATAAACAGGCAACATAGTTACCAAATTTGCTATTGCAAAACCCGGCGACAATTCCAAAAATACTACCCGAGCAGGTGGCAGGAAGCTGAATTACTCCAGACATAATCGAGGACCAACCTCTAACATTCTGTAGATACAAGGGATAATAGTAAATATCAACAAAATAATTCCACCCCATTAGAAAGCAAAGACTGAATAATATCACTTTGTGCCTCTCACCGAAGAGATTCAAGGGAACCATAGGTATAGCAACTTTGGACTCATTGTAAAGAAACAGGAAAAAAGATATAGCCCCAATCACAATGAGACAAATAAATGTAGCAGAAGACCAAGACCACGAGGATCCGCCTCCAGAAATGGCAACAAGTATGAAAATTGTTGAAACCATTCCACACAAAAATCCGAGCCAATCAACTTTTTTCAACTTGACACCGAAAGAGCCAGTCACCGATTTTAGTGGTACAAACATAGCCACGACAATAGCAGAAGCAACAGCAATCGGACAGCTGATCCAGAAGGACCACCTCCAACTGGCTTTCTCCGAAAATATTCCCCCAATTAGAGGGCCCAATCCATTACCAAGTGTCGTAGATATTGCAACAAATCCAAAGTATTTACCTCTTTGTCTCGTAGTTAAAAGATCAGAGAAGCATACCATTACTAGACAGTTTATGCCTCCACCCCCTAACCCACTGATACCTCTGGCTACAAAAAGCATAGTAGTATCGACAGCAAATCCACTTATTATATTTCCTGTGAATAGACATGCTAATGACAATAAGAACACCTGCTTCCTACCAAATATATCAGAAAATCTTCCGTACAGTAGCTGGAAATTGGTATTACTTATAAGATACGATGTACCTGTCCAACTCTGAATCAATGAAGAATTGCCTAGTGTTTCACCAATAGATGGAATAGATGTGGTGACTGCTGTCTGGTCAAAAAATGAAACAAATAACGAAGCAGTGAGACATAAGAGAGATATATGGAGCGTTCGTCTAGGTAATTTCTGTGATTGATCTTGGAGCTCACTCGTCATCAAATTTATTACTTACTTGCAACTCATACTTTGTGTTCCTCAATCTCCTTTGGATTTTTTATGAACTGGTTCTTTAATAATTTATGTACCAAGAAAGTAATGAAAACGTTAACTCGTCTGTCTTTCAAAAGAAATATACTGTTTCCTATCTAATCTGCTTTTGCGGATAATACAGAGGTACTTCCTAAAATGGACCAATTGGGCTTCCAAATTGAGGAGAGCTTTATGTCTCCCTCGGAGCTTCCGCAAAACCAATCCGTTTTTCTTCTCTGCACACCGCCCAACTAGTGTTATCCGAGGCGGTTTCCAAATGTTTTCGATAATCCTTCAGCTTCTGTACTAAGTGTGCATAAATATCACTGTTTATTTCCACATTTCAGATTTCTTACCGCCTTTCTATTCTATCCAAGGAACCATAAAAAATTGCACTAGAAAAGACAGCGGATATCTAAGTCAAAAATGTCAATTGTATCTCTGGATATCGATGCGTAAGTATAATCGACCTTATAAAACTTTTCTTTTTTGAGCTGCTCACTAACATTATATTAAGTAACAATCCGGTTACACTTGATGATTTACATGCTCAGCCAGCAAAGTTGGGCCTAAAGCTGAGAGACGAAGAAGTACATGACTATCACGTCTTCTTGTCTGCTCTAGATAAATCAGCGAAGAAAATTCTAGCAATGGATGATTATTTGCCTCCCACGGATCTAGAGAGATTTCCAAGAGAGAACATTCATAGACCAATAGGAGAAGATAACAAAAAGGGTGCATGGGCACACAAGGTTACTATAAAAGACACCAAACCAGAACTTAGCTCATCAAGAAGACTTGAAGGAAAGACTATTTGCCTCAAAGACAACATCGAGTTATCTGGTGTTCCGCAAATTTTTGGAACAGATGCATATGAACCTTGGGTTCCAGACTCCGATGCAACAGTTGTTACAAGGTCACTCAAAGAGGGAGGAATAATTGTGGGTCTTGCTACCTGCGAGAATCAATGCTCTAGTACTTCCTCAAATACTGCTTCAACGGGAAATGTAGAGAACCCTTATGGCGATGGTCATTCATCAGGGGGAAGCAGCTCTGGATGTGGTTATCTTGTTGGTTCAGGTGAAGTCGATATGGCTATTGGAGCTGACCAGGGTGGAAGTATTAGAGTGCCAAGTGCTCACTGTGGTCTTGTTGGTCTAAAGCCAACGTTTGGACTTGTTCCATTTACTGGAATTGTCACGTCAGAAACTAATATTGATCACGCAGGTCCAATGACTAGAACAGTTTTAGATAATTGTTTACTTCTTGAAGTTATTGCCGGAAAAGATGGTTTTGATGATCGCCAAGGAGAAGCACCTGACGTTGAAAGTGTACCAAAATACTACGATATCACTTCGAAAAGTTCAATCAAAGGGATGAAGATCGGAATTTTAAAGGAGGCACTAGAAATTCCAACCATGACTCCATCGATGAAAAAGAAGTTTTTGGAAGCTGCTGAGAAATTCAGAGCTTTGGGAGCAGAAGTGATTGAGATTTCTATTCCCTATCACAAAGTTGCGCCTGAAATCTGGATGGTAGGTCAAAGAATTGCTGGCTCGAACAGAATGGCTACTCTTCAAACTGGTCGTCGTGTTATGAAATCATCAAAATATTATGATCATATTTTTCCATGGACTCAGGAGTCCTTTGATAAGACCCCCGTCCCCGTTAAAAATACACTTATAAATGGTTTATACTTGAGTGAAAAGTATCCTGGGTTGTATTCCAAGACTATCAATTTGAGTTTCAAGTCTGTCGCCGAATATAATAAGGCCCTCAAGGAAGTAGATGTCTTCATCACCCCAACGGTTCCAGTTGTAGCCCCAAGACACGGGATAAGAGACGGAAGTCCATACGAGGTCATCAAAAACACCGTTGGTTTAAATGCAAACACGGGTATTTTTGATATGACCGGACACCCAGCTTTGACTTTTCCCATTGGATTTTTGGAATCTATCGAAGATCCTGATATGAAGTTTCCAGTCGGACTTCAAGTGATCGGAAAACATTTTGATGAACTATCATTATATAGAGCAGCATTTGCTTGGGAACAGGCATATGACTGGAAGAAGTGTTGATTATCCTTACTCTTTAGATGGTAATATGTACTTACTGTATTTACATAATTTGCAAGCTATATCCAGTACATTTAACTATATACTCATACAATCTGTAATTCCAAATTCCGAATCCGTACTGATGCATGGGATTTCCGTTCGCGGAAATTTTGGACTATCCGGTTTCCTTATCTTTTATTCTCCTTCTGAAGTCTTATCAAATGACTTTCCCATACACAATACCCACAAATTCGAACCTTATGTTTTTCCTAAATCTCCATGTTATATGTCCAAGGATAGTCTATCCTATGTATATACGCTAGATAAATGAACGAGGCCACAGGATTGATAAAATTTGACTTTGCCCAGCCAGTTAAAAGAATTCGAATGCAACGAGAAGAAAGACGTAGAGTCCTAATTGCTTGTAAAAGATGCCAGAAAAAAAAAAGAAAGTGCGATGGTAAAGAGAGGTGTTTATTGTGTGTCAAATCCAACTCAGAGTGTCTTTATGACGAAAAAAATATAGACATAAGGTATCTATCGGATAAGGAGGATGAAGTAGCTAATGAACTCAGGAAGCAATTAGAAAGACTGAAGCAGGAGAATATCAAAATACAAGAAATAAACTCTGATCTATACAAGAAAATCTCCAACTTGGAAAATGAAAAGAATATGAACCTAGCGTACTTGAACAATGCGACGAATAAACATGCCTCCGAAAAGCAGATGCTAATTATGCAGAATACCAGTCTGATGAGTAAGGTAAGAAGCTTGGAAGAGGAAGGTAGTGAATCAAATAGCTCCAACCTTTTTTCAGGATCGTTATTTTCTCAGTCTATAGCAAATCTTCTTTACAGAAAGGCAGACGATTCAGACGAATACATAGGTTCGTTTGCTATTATTTCAATAGTGAAGTCCATTAGAAAAAAATTTCTAGGTGGTGATAGCAGCATTCCTGAATCGCCCCCAGTTGTTTTAGATAACTTCATCAATGAGAATGCTGCAGTGCCACCTTCTGTAGAAAGTGGATTCATGGAGAAATTTCTTAGTTTATCACACAATAGATATTACTTTGTAGAGTGTAGTTGGGTTATCACTATCAGCAAGATGAGTCATCACGAACGCTCATCCTGGGAAAATTTCTGTTTCTATATAGCTCTTGGAATTGGTTGTAGGTTGACAGAGCTTCAAAAAGTTACGATATATCCTGCTCCGGAATTTTACTTGAAGAAGGCATTGAAGGAATTGCTGAACGCAGAATTGGATCCAATGCAGCAAATCCAGGCGTGTGCTTTGATTTCGGTATTTATTAGTCGAAGCTATCACCTATCTTTTTTTATTACTTCTTGGGAGTTGCTGGGTATTGCATTGAGAAAACTTGTCCAATACGGGTTCCACAGAAAACAACCAGTAACTTTAGAAAGATGCGTAGAGTACGAGTTCCACAAACGGTTGTTTTGGTCAGTATTTGGATACGAAAAGCTACTTTCCCTATCTCTGGGAAGACCCTGTGCCGTTTCAGAAAGTTTTATTGATGTTCCTTATCCGGTAAGTTATGAGCTTCCTCTAGAGCCAAATAGGGATGATATTTACTTGCTATACAAACTGCAAATGGAACAAGAAACCAACAAATACTTCAAACAACCAATATCTTGTTTCACTGCATTGATAGAAACAACCAACGTCAGGAATATCGAAGGAAGAATCCATCTGTTATACTATAGTACAAATGACACTACTCCTGTTCGTGAACAGTTCGAAGAGCTATCCAACGAAATTGATAACTGGTTCAAGAGACTTTGCTCCAGAGAAGATTTTAATGCGGTTATGAAAGGCAGAGAAAGCTACGACTATTTTGAGTTACTGTATTATAGGGTCCAGCTTATTTTATACATTCCCCAGCTTATGAGAACTTCAGGATCAGAAAGAAGTCTGCTTCTAGACAAGGCATGTATTGCCGCGGGGGGCATATGTACGTGTTACAAGAATCTCTATAGAGAGCTGATATTAGAGTTTAGTGTTGTTGCATTACATACTGTATTTTTGGCTGGGGTGATCATGGTATATTATTTGCGCAACAAAGGTTACCCATCTTTTATGAGAATGCAAAACAGCATAAGAGCATGCATTAGCTTATTGTTTGTATTTTCAGAGAGATGGAGTGAAGCAATCTCTTATAGGGATTTGTTTGATAATATTTTAGAACAGGCAGAACAACACCGCCAAACTTTCATTTCAAAGAAAGACCACGAGCAGAACAGTGACACAGAAGTAAAAGAAATCAAAGCCCCACCTATATCGCTAAATCATTTTATACCTCATAATTTTTCGTATGGCAACTCCCAAAATCCATATGCATCTCCATTTTCATTGGGAAGCAACTTGGATACACCAATGGCTAATTTCGGACTTGAAGAGGATTTTTGGGATCAAATATTACACGATTCAAACAATGATGTCGCAAAGGTTTGATGAAATTAGAGTGTAGCCCAGTAATGTGAAGCTTTATTAATATAAATGAATAAGTAACTAAATAATTAAAAGAGTTATTGCCTCCTAATTCAAGTATCATTTCAGCTGACTGCCTTGTAAGGAACTTTCTCTTTGAAGTGTTCAGCAATCTTGCTTCTTGTTGTGATCCAAACATCATCTTTGCTGGTAGCATATTCAACAAACTTTTTCAGAGCTTGGTAATAACCAGGTTTACCAATAATTCTACAGTGCAGACCAACTGTCATCATCTTACCACCTTCTTCATAAAGAGTATCGAAAGCATTAACAAGATGTTCATAGAATGCTCTTTCGGACCTGAAACCGTTAGCATTTAGGAATCTATAATCGTTACAGTCTAATGAGTAGGGAACAAATAAAACACCCTTTTTTTCGCTTTCTGGTAATGACTTTTCGGCTGGGACGTCTGACCAAAATGGAACATCATCTCCGTAGCAATCACTCAGGTAAAGCAGATTCTTTCCCATCTCTTTGTAGGTTTCCACGAGTAATCCCAGGGTTTGAGGGGACAATCTTCCCATGTACCACCCGAGGCTATCGGTACCAGTTGTCTTCTTCAAAGACTCAATTTGCTTCAAAATGTAAGCCTTCTCAACTTCAGGTTTCATTTCAGCATATGGAAGCCATCTGTAAGCATGAGAAGCGATCTCGTGGCCATCTCTGACAAAAGCACGAGCAACTTCTAGGTTTCTTTCAAAAGCACGACCAACTGCGTACGCTGTCAATTTCAAGGAGTGCTTCTTGAACAATCTTAAGACTCTCCAGACACCAGCCCTTGACCCATAGTCGTATTCGCTTTCAACATCGTATCCTCTAAATGGAACAGGTACACCTTTCGAACCTGTGAAAAGGTTGAACTCAGTAGTTTCATCTCCAAGAGCAAGACTTCTTTCTCCGCCTTCCTCATAATTCAAAACAAAAGAAATTGCTAGTTTTGCACCATTTGGCCATTGACAATCAAATCCCTTTTCTCCATAACCACTCAAATCTCTTTCAAAATCGAATTTGGTTCCAGCATTCTTATCCATGTTAATTTCTGGTGGGTAGCCAGCAGCAGTAGTTGATACCATACTTGATGTTCGTGAATATTAAATCGATTTTGTTTTTTGGATCGAATATATCGCTTCAATTTGCCACTGTCATCAAAAGGACATACAGTTCTTTTCAGAAACAAGAGACCCAGTTAAATACGAATATCATTCCACGATTGAAAGCGGATAAGGTATCCGCCAATTAGGCGGAAATTCCGCCATGCGCGTAGCGTTATCGTATCTCTGGCTGCCCCTCACTAATTTAAGGCGGATTACAAGATTAGCTTCTTTGGGGTAATATTTATGATTTGGCTAGTTATAAAGAGTTGTTTCGATTTCGGTAAGACGTATATATACTCATACATACAAAGTAATGTTGCCTGTTACCTGTTCAATCAGAAGGAGAGTAAGGGCATACGCTTCTGAAATGATCTGCAATCTCGGTTCTTGTACAAACCCAAACATCATCCTTGGTAATGATATAGTCCACAAAATCTTTTAATGCTTTGAAGTACGCTGGTTTTCCCATCAATCTTGCATGCAAAGCGATAGTCATCATTTTTCCTCCTTCATCGTAAAGAATGTCAAAAGCATTGGTGAGGTGTTCTGTAAATGCACCGGCTGCCCTGAAACCATTTGGGTTCAGAATTCTGTAATCATTACAGTCCAACGAATAAGGAATCATCAACATGCCCTTTCTTTCCGATTTTGGAAGTGCCTTTTCCGCAGGAACATCTACCCAATAAGGTATATCATCGGCGTATGTGTCGCAAACATATTTCAACTCGACGCCCATCTCTTTATATGCTTCATGAAGGAGGGCATACGAATGGGTAGATTGACGGCCTGTATACCATCCGTTTGGGTAGTAGCCGGCAGTGGATTTAATGGAAGTTAGTTGCTTTTTAATATATGCTTTCTCGAGCTCTGGAGAAAGTTCCTGGTAATGAATCCATCTGTAAGCATGAGATGCAATCTCATGACCATCTCTTTTGAATGCTGCGACCAGTGGTGGATTCAATTCCAAAGCATGACCGACTGCCCAAATAGACATTGGTATGTTATACCTCTTGAATAGCCTCATGATTCTCCAGACACCGGATCTAGAACCATATTCATACTCACTTTCAACTTCATAAGCTCTGTAATCTAATTTACCACCTGGTAAACCTGTAAACATCGTTGTTTCTGTACCATCATCACCCAGCAACATGGATTTTTCTGCACCTTCTTCATAGTTTAAGATGAACGAAACTGCGATTTTTGCACCATTAGGCCATTTTGGATCCATGGATTCTTCGCCATAGCCGAGCAGATTTCTTTTAAAATCATATTTTGTTCCAGATAAGCTGTAGTTATTGAAGAATTCAGGAACGGCAACGTCTGCTGTTTTCTCCATAATGGTTTATTTTCTTTAAGTTGTATATTTTCTCGAAGACTTTAAATGTTAATATGAGTGCCAAATGAGACTCACTCGATGATGGGAGCTAGAATCTTTTATTTATACTAGAGTTTGGTGTGAAAACAATGCACAATCTACTGATAAGCGGAACCGACCCACTCTCGTATCTTATCAATGAAGAATGCACAATCATCCCTCGATTAGACGCTCGTGTGTGTGCTTCGGGTGAGAAAAGTTGTGCTAGGATAGAAGCCGGATTGAAGTCCTTATCGTAACCTTCGAGGAGCCTTAAGCACTGCAGCTCATGCGAGTCCCTCACTGAAACCGAACAAGAATCTGTTTTATAGATAACGGAATGATTCGCGGATTTACCGCAGGTGCCTCCAGCGAATACGAGGATTCTGATTTATTTATTTGAATACAGTTCATTTATTATTTGATGCGCTATATACTATATACTAACATATATAACTTTTGCATAATTATCATATGAGCAATTAAAAAAAAAACCTACTCATTCCTAAGTAATAGATAAACCATCACTCTGTTGCCTGAAAGCGTAAACTACACACCAAATAAGAAATGATACGGCAAAAAGAGTATTTTGAAGTTGTCTTAATGTGACTATTCAAGTCAGAACACCTTCGATGACAACCTTAATGACGTCAGCTTGACCCTGTTTAACCAGTTCAAAGGCTTTTTCTGCATCGTCAAACTTGAATCTATTCGTGATAAGTCTTTTGACATCAATCTTGCCGGAAGAAACCAAGTTGACCGCGATTGGGTAGACACCCGTAGTGTACCTTAAAGAGCCCGTCCAATGTAGTTGTTTGATAAGGGCCGCCGTAACAGGAAAAGAAATAAACTCTTTACCCATCCCGGCTTGAACGAACCTAGCCTCAGGTCTCGCCAAAAAAACACCAACTTGGATACATGATTCAGCACCGGTAGCTTCTAAAATGACATCAGGACCATCTCCCAAATCTAGTTTGGATTTCATATCTTGGGAAACTCGTTCAGCATAATCTTCAGGATCCTCCTCAGTTCTTCTGAAAGGCATTTTAAAAACTTCATCGGCACCAAATGTTTTCGCAAATGCAAGCCTCCCCTCGGAGATATCAACGCCAATGACTTTTGAGCAAGCATAAGCTTTGGCAACTGCTTGACACAATAGCCCAATAGGACCACATCCAAATACAACCACAGTATCTGTTGCTCTTAAGTCAGCACGCCTAGCAATCTGAACTGCAACTGAGACTGGCTCTACTAAAGCAGCTTCTTCCATATCCATGTGCTCTGGAATCAAGTAACAGTAATCAGACGCGACAACGTAGTATTTAGCAAGTGTACCATCCCAAGGAGGAGTTGCTGCAAAAATGGTATCCTCACAGTGATTATATTTACCTGATCTACAGTAATCACAAAATCTACAGGGGACTCCTGGCTCAATCGCAACCCTGTCACCAATCTTCAAGTTTTTAACTTCCTTACCAATTTCAACAACAGTACCTGACGATTCGTGACCAAGGATCATTTCCATGCCATCTTCCAAGACAAATTTTCCTATTCTACCTTTTTGCCAATAATGAACATCACTTCCACATATACCAGTCTGGGAAATTTGTACTAGGACGTCTCTTTCAGATCTCAACTGTGGGGTAGGTCTCTTTTCTATGCTCACATTTCTGATTGATTTCAAGACAAAAGCTAAATGTGTATCTTCAACCATGTTCTGAGGTATTTTGCTTGACTGCTGCTGTCAAGCTAAAACATATTTGTACCTACATAACCACATTTGCTTTCATCCAAGCCCATTTATGCTTCTATTTATAAGGATAACTGACACCTGAGTCATGCCGTCATATAACTCGGCTATTCATAAAGTTGACAGAAATCCGATCTCAAATTTCCCAAATTTAAAAAGAAGCCAAGCCAAGCCCGAAGCGCGGAGGCGATCGACTCGAAAGAGCTCTGTGCCAGTGGGAATAGCATACGGAGGTTAGAATACCTCCGGCTGGGGTAATGGGTTAGCATACATCGATATATCATCACTTGTATATCTGACAATCGAAGAACGCTTATACAAGTGTCTGTACTTACTTTAAACCTTGAATGTCAATTGCCATTATACCTAAGAAGTCATTAATCGAACGATCAACGCATTAGAAAATGGAGAAAACATATGACGCGTTGGCGAAGAAAGCTTTAGAAGTGTTCGAAAATTCTGGGAGAGACAGAGTGTTAATATCAATAGTCGGCATTCCAGGATCAGGAAAGACAACGATAGCAGAGCATGTCGCAAAAATCATAAATGACACTGAAATTCCTTTACACTCGAGAAAAGGCGTTGTTAAGTCGATGTCAGTCGGTATGGATGGGTTTCATTTAACAAGGGAACAACTTAGAGAACTTCCCGACTCAGATAATGCTTTTCTGCGAAGAGGAGCTCCATTCACCTTTGACGGGCAAAAAGTAGTTGATTTTATCAGGATTTTAAGAGAATCATGTGCGAGGACTTTCCTAGAGAGAACATCAATCTTGGGTCCATCCTTTGATCACAAACTGAAAGACCCAGTGTCCGAGGGCGTAATCATCGAGCCAGAGGTTAACGTGATATTTTTCGAAGGGTTGTATTTACAGCTAGACACAGAACCGTGGGATCAGGTCTCGAAATATGTAGATGCCAAATGGATGGTCCAGGTTGACTTAAAGGAAGCAAGAGATAGAGTTGCTTCGAGACATCTGAAAGCGGGCATCGAGAAGAATAGAGATGACGCATATAGAAGGGTGGACTCAAATGACACCCTAAACGCACTTTATATAATGGAGCATACAATGCCTGTTGATCTCATTGTGGATAGCGTCCACGAAAATGTAGCATAGTTTCATTGATATACTGGTATATAGGAACAGTATGTATATCCCAACGAGCGAAATAATAACAGCATATATCTCAAAACGATTCACCTTCTCAAGACTTCCAGCAAATACCAGGAATTGCTCTGTTACAAATGTACTCTCTCGGAAAAGTCATCACCACTTTAGACATTATGGTGAGAATGCCATATGTATATTATTATTACACACGAAAGGTGGACAGGCGGCGAGCAAAATGCCAATGTGTATCCGAAAAATTGAAGCATCGGTAGACTGTCAGCTGCGATGTTAAACAGTGACGTGGGAAGTGCTCAACACACATTTCCGGGATATCTAGATATACTTATATATATCATGTAATCTCTATATGCCAATGTATGTATATATTACTCAGAGTTTTACTTTCTGTAAAATTAAAGGTTAACTTTTAAAATATTCATTGAACTAATACTCTACGAAAATGTTATACCAAAATAAGGATGCACCAGTTTTGCAGCTGTTTTCTTTGACAGGAAAAGTTTCCTTGATAACAGGGGGTTCCAGAGGAATTGGATTGGCTGCTGCAACTGGACTTGCAGAAGCGGGAAGTGATATCGCAATTACTTACAATACATCAGGGGTAGATACGCTCGTTCAGTTGCGAACTAAATTTAAAGAGCTGGGTGTTAAATTTAAAGCATATCAATGCGATGTCTCTGATAGAGAATCAATTACCGATGTTGTGAACCAAGTATTGTTGAATTTTGGCAAATTGGACATTGTGGTACCAAATGCAGGTGTTGCATACCATGAACCAGCAGAAGACTTTGGAAAAGACACTTATTACAACCAGATGAAGGTCAATCTAGACGGGGCTTTTTTCACCGCTCAAGCCGCAGCTAATGCATTTAAAAACCAGAGACTATCAGGTGAGTTCAACCAAGGAAGAATTGTTTTCACAGCTTCTGTCTCTTCTTCAATAGTAAACTACCCACAGAAACAGGCTCCGTACAATGCTTCTAAAGCAGGATTGGTGAGATTAGCCAAATGCTTAGCTGTTGAGTGGGTGGATTTCTGTAGAGTTAATTGCATTTCTCCTGGTTACATTGCCACCGATATGTTAGACGCTCATCCCAAAGAATGGAAAGAACGCTGGCTTTCTATGATCCCTGCAGACAGACTTTGTTCAACATACGAGTTGAAAGGTGCTTATGTTTTCCTATCAAGCGATGCATCATCTTACGTGACTGGAGAAGAGCTCATTATAAGTGGTGGGTACTCGTTAATATAACAGATAAATGGCTGTAATTTGATGTCCCATACCTGTAACTCTTACAAGATTCAATTCATTTGATATTGGTATAATTTGATATTTATATATAAATATAAATATAAAGATAATTATAATTATAATTACAAATATAAATATAAATATATGTAGCTAGCATACTATTGGTCTATATCGAATGTGCCTGGCCACAACATTGAGTGGATCTGCATAAATTGAGACAGTGGACTTTCCTCAGCAGGGCTTGTAGCGTAGGAAAACGCATTATCTTTCTGAACTGTAGTGATATAACCAGATCCAAGGTTATCAATCAGTTCCAGAACACTACTGGCCAAGGGGCATATATGCAATAAACCGTTGATGATATTCCTTGCACTTATGACATCAACCCTCCAAAATCCAGCCTCTGCTGAAGTTGGATCGCGTCTCAAACATATCAACGGCATCACCACTGCAGGTATTAGGAAGTATAGAGTATACCACGCATCCATTCTGTTGTGACTGGACTTCTTATCCCAAAATGTTGCCATACTGTCTATGGTGGCTGTACACTCACGTAAACAGATTTCCCCAGCCTTTAATTCATCTTGGTCAGCTTCTTCCGTATAACCGGAGCCATAAATATTTTTCTTCAGTAAAAATGAGCGATACATGATTATTCTCAAATTTTTATACCTCCACTGAAGAACATTACGCGCTAACAAATACTCATCTGGAACGTCCGAGTCTTCACTGAAAAAAGAGGGAAGACATGACTTCCACCTTTCAATAAAAAGCTGATCCCAAGAATGAAGCTCTTTTGCTGAGGGAAAGGGCTCGGATATGATTCGTTCGTAGATACCATTGGTTAATACATGGAATTTTGATTGCAAAATCACACTTGTATATACGGTTGGCCCATTCAAAGTTATCGGCATCTTAATGGCCAAGCTAGTCAAGTCGGCATCTGAAATATTCTCAGGGAACCGCACATCAATCCCTGTTGAAGGAATACCCAAAGGCCTCCCATAAGTGATCGTTTGACCACAATCAAAGACGTAGAGGCACCACCAGACACGTCTCCTAATTTCTTTGTGTTGCAATGTCTCTTGACTCCTCACTTCTTGATGCATACCCAAGCCTAAAGCCATCCTTACGGCTAGACCCAAGTAATTGTAACCTGAATTTGGCCTATCCCGTTTCTGCAAATAGTTAGACATCAATGTTAAGGTTTGAACAAGAGTTAAGTTTCCGGTTTCTAAAACTTCAATTGATAGTTGCGCTTTGGCGACAGCAAACAGCTCCAAGTCTTTCAGGTCATTATCAGATTTTGCTGACATGAATGCTCCAATAGCAGCAACAACATATACCAAACTCTTCCATCCGCTCGGCGGAGGCGGAATAAGTTCATTGAACTGGGCCATGAACATAGGCTTATGGATGATTGGGTAAGAGAAATGATAAGTCTCAAAATACTTATTAATATAATTCTCCAGAGCAAGTCGTGATATGTTTCCATCGCTTGAATCAGAGTGTCCTGGAGTGTTCGTGCGATTGGGGGATCCAGAAGCGATATAGTTCATGTGAGCTTTTTGTTTTCTCTTTTGGAAAAAAATTCCAGAGCCAACTAAGTTTATCAAAGCCGCACTAGAGGGACCACCTAAAAACCCATTTTGTTCTGCCGTCGCCATACCATCCACGTTTCCAGTCGGAAAATATTCGCTTCTCTCATCCCATGTATAGTCCGAGATGTTTGACATTGGTGACAATGGGGAACTGTTGTCAGTATCACCCATCTCAATACCATCCTGAGAGGAATCCAGATTTATTACAGATGGAATGAGCTGAGGAACCTGATAAATATTCCCTTTGGTAGAGCTCTCCTCATCAGATAAAAGTGATTTAATATTCGCAATATTTTGTTTACCAGCGCCGATTGATCTGCTTCCAGCAGACGTCCTAGTTTGATATTTAGCATCTACTTTATATCTTGAGCTCGATGCACACCGAATTTTACTACTATTCCCACCCTCGATCACTGAGGGTACGCATAGAGAAAATGGAAGTTTTCGTTTATTTGGACTCACATGTCCATTGAAATAGGTGCCGAGTTCCGGAATATCAGCTAAGCGAATTCCATTTTGCATTCTGGGTATTAAATTCTTGATATCGAAATCTGGGAAGTTCATAGTTATTATCTCTTTGATCAGATTGAGTTCCTCCTCTACTTCTGTAAGATGCTTTCTCGTTAGCGGAGTCTTCATATGCTTCTCATATAGGCAATGTCTGCGAAATTTTATACAAATTTTACATTGAGGAATTTCTCTTGTACATTTCACCTTTCTTCTTTTGCATTCGTTACAAGAGTACTTGTTTTCATCATTCTCTTGATTTCCATCACAATTAACACCGTCAAGAGAAAATAGGTGCCTCTCAGAGGCAGGTCTGAGATGAGCAGTTGGTTGCAGTTCTGAGCTCATCGCTGTGATTGCGTTTTCTTCCTCTGATGAGAGTGACCGGAGAGGTGGATTGTCGTGTTCCATTGAATAAAGTACTTCCACTATCTCGGGCCACTAATTAAACTGAACGACATGGACCTTGTAAAAAAAAGTATGGTAACTGAGAATATTACTCCAGCAACTGCCCATTAAAACTCAAGTCATTATCATAAACCTATGCGGGGTGGAGCGTACCCCGGCTAAATCTGGAGAAGAGGTCGTGCATAGGATAAGGTGAGTGCTTTCCGAGTACTGCTAAATTTTAGGCAGGTATGTATATATTTACTACAGCTAGTGGGATCTCTTTTTTTTAAGGCCCATGCAAACGGGAGCCCGTCCACTATCCATACAGAAATACAGTAACTATGACACTAAACCATTGATAACGTAGATGTTAGTATAAATATGGGTATCAGGTACCGAATGGCTCTTCAAGACAATATATTCTAGTGCCTCGTGCCTCTAAATTTTTGCGATATAACAATTCGTTATTATTTGAAAAATGTCAACATCAATCAGGAAGTCAAATCCAATTATTTCCAATAGCGTTTTTGAAATGTTTTCAATGAAGGGAAAGACTGTCGTAATTACAGGTGCATCAGGTGGTATTGCTCATGAGATCGCAAGATCTTTAGCGGAAGCTGGTGCTGATCTATCTTTATGGTACCACGTAGACACGAGCGTCGCTGAGCTATGTACAGAGTTGATAAAAAAGTACGGAATTAAAGCAAAATGTTATAAGATTGACGTAAAGTCATATTCTGAAGTGGAGAAAGGTGTTGAAGAGACTCTCGCTGATTTTGATGGTAAACTGGATGTGATGATTGCGAATGCCGGAATTCCCGCTAAAGCAGGCGGATTGGATCAAACCCTGGAAGAATGGCACAACGTTGTGGATACGGATTTTAATGGAGCGTATTACTGTGCTAGGGCATCAGGGTATATTTTTATGAAACAAGGATTTGGTAATTTGATATTTACTGCTTCTATGTCCGCTCATATTGTTAATCGACCTCAAAGCCAGGCATGCTACAATGCAGCCAAAGCCGGAGTGCTACATCTTTCTAAATCACTTGCTGTTGAGTGGGCGTCTTTTGCTCGTGTCAATTCTGTGTCTCCGGGGTATATCGACACGGCAATTTCTGGCGATTGCCCATTCGAAATGAAAGAATCCTGGTTCAATCAGATCCCTATGCAAAGAGATGGGGATCCAAGAGAGTTGAAGGGTATTTACTTGTATTTAGCGAGTGACGCTTCTACATATACGACAGGAAGCGATTTCATTGTTGACGGTGGATTTTGCTGCCCTTAAGAGTCTGTATGTAATATGCACGTATATAAGTAACTAAGTACATTGACAATCTATGTACCGACTAAAATATTGTTATATCAATGTATGACTGCTATAGTAGATGAAGTATTTATCCCTATGGAACCGCTACCACATAAACCACCCACAAAAAGGGCCTAGGCCCCAATCATTTACGAGCCCAGATGTTTATATATATAAGATACCCTCATCAGCAAAACTCATATCATGAAAAACAAGCGGAACGGAGAAAAGATAATGTGGGAGGTGCAATACGAGGGTCACTCTCGACCAAGTTCCCCACATTTATGTCGCTGAAAGAAATGTGGAGAAAGGGCGCTAAGAATCAGGTACAAATTTCCATCTTTAGGGGTAACCGTCATTTATTGTGAGAAGAAACTGCATATCAAAATGAGCAATAACAAATAAGAAGCACACAAATAGAACTGACGAGAATACAATTGCAAGTGTGCCGCGTTGAAAGAAGAGTAATCCCGCTGTCCATGTATGTTGTGCTTTAAAAAGTTGACTAAAATCCGTAAATATCCAAACAGTTGTTTGATTTTCTGTACTTTTCTATTTTGCACCTAGATTGGCCACATAATTCTTTTCTCCTCCTTCGTTCGTTGGAATTCACATCTCGGATATATATATATATACATAGGCGTCGCTCAACAGGTTCCCCATAATGTCGAGCTTAATCGCCTATTGTTCTGATTCGCTTTCGAAATTTGAAATCGCCAGTTTCAAAGCATTAAGAAATTAAATTTGTTTTCACCTATCGCACAAATGAGGCTGTCTACAATCGAAGAAATCTGTGGAAGTGCAATCGCCGAGGTTCTTCCAGATCATGGAAAGTCTTGGTTCTTCGTTCCTCACCTTCTAAAGCTGAATCTTCTATTAATTGTTCCATTGTTAAGTTCTTCGGTTGCCGGTTACGATGGCTCGCTCATGAATGGTTTACAATCCTTAACGGAATGGAAAGATTACTTTAATAACCCTCAGGGTACATTACTTGGCTTCGTTAACGCTGCCCAGAATTGTGGCTGCGTTATAATACTACCTCTTACTGGCTGGCTAACCGATAGGTTCGGAAGAAAAATAGTTCTTGTATCAGGTTTGGTGGGAATAATAATTGCGACAATAATCCAGGCAACAGCAAAAAATTTAGCTCAGTTGATTGCCGCAAGATTTATCGTCGGCGCGGCTGGTATGTTAGCTGTTCAGCCAGCACCATTGCTTATCGCTGAGCTGTCATATCCGGCATACAGGGGTAAGATGACGTCGATGTATTGGTGTTTGTATTATCTGGGTGCAATCTTAGCCTCGTGGACTTGTTATGGTACAAACGGTCGCGGTGATACCTGGGCATGGAGGATACCAACAATCCTACAAGCCGGTTATCCCTGTGTTCAGCTATGTTTTATTTGTGCTGTACCAGAAAGTCCAAGATGGTTGGTCTCTAAGGGGAGGGTCAACGAGGCAAAATCCATATTGACTAAATATCATGCCGGTGGGGATGAAACGTCTGCGTTGGTTGATGTAGAGATGTGTGAGATTATCACCGCATTGGACATGGAAAAGTCAGCTTCAAATTCTAGATGGTCAGATTTGATCTCCACACCAGGAAATAGAAGAAGAACATATATTGCCGTTTCACTAGGAGTATCTGCACAATGGAACGGCATTGCTGTGGTGTCATATTACTTGACGTTGGTTTTGGATACAATTGGCATCACTTCCTCCTCTATGCAGACTTTGATCAATGGTATCTTGCAAATTGTTAATCTTATCGCAGCTGCCTCTGCTGCATTATTAGTTGATTTGATGGGAAGAAGAACGCTACTTCTGTGGTCCGGAGTAGGTATGCTGATTTCTTATATTATTTGGACAGCTTGTTCTGCTACCTTTGATCTTCAAGGATCAGAGGCAGCTGGTAGAACCGTGGTTGGGTTTATATTTATCTTTTATTTTCATTATGATATTGCTTACACACCATTATTACTAGCATACCCAACGGAGATATTCCCTTACTACCTAAGGTCGAAAGGTATCACTGCCGAGCTATTAGGTGTTTATGGTTCTTTGATTATTGCTTCCTTTTGTAATTCCATTGCCTTGGACAAAATTGGATGGAAATATTATATTGTTTTTTGCGTACTATTGGCACTCATTTGTCTGAATACGTATTTTTTTTATCCTGAAACTAAAGGCTACTCTTTAGAAGAAGTTTCAAGAACATTTGAAGGGGATGATGCCGCCCTCGAAACCCATTCAGTGGACAAGAAAGAGGACGCTGAACATGTAGAACACATCGACGAGCCATCGATGAAAGCTTATTATCAATAGGGTCGGTTCCTTACTTCAAGCTGGGATATTTTTGTAACAATTACTGCTATGGGTCTATATCGTATGATCGGAATGACTATATTTCCCAGAATATATACGTACACATTATATATAACGAGCCTTAATTTAAAAAACATGTCAGTTCCAAGCGAAAATTTCTTCATCCCATAAATCCCCAACTTCTTTTGCACCAGAAGTCGACGAAAGACTGACAAAATCCGACAGCAGCTCCTCCAATGAGGTTAACTGAGGGATCAATGCCGGGCTTGTGAAAGTATTTTGTGGTGGCATTACAAAACGAGCCTTGTCATCTTCGTTACCAATATTTGAGCTTTGCGGAGACTCAGTATAACAGTCGAGCCTATGACGATTGAACGACTCATGCGGGGAAACAAAGCTACCATTTTTGGATGGTTTGAAGTCCAAAATGCTGTCATAACCAGGCTGTATATTTCTTCTACTGAAATGAAATCCAGTCTCTTCAGACTCATGGAATAACTTTAACGAATCAGCACCGTTGAAATTAGAGTATTTTTCGAGAATGCTGGTCATTGACTGACCAAAATCCATGTTTTTTATAAGAATCAGGACCTGAACAATTCTGAGAGTAGCCGATTTATTTCCTATCTTATGCATGTCGACGAGAATACTGATTGCATGATCGACATGAACATTGGTAGCCTGATGAACACCAAATGAGATATTGAACAAGACAAGATTGACAATTGATGTATATAAATACTCTCTTTCCATATAACCCAACAAAGGAATCTCATTCCTCTCTGCCAAAGCATAAAAAGATCTAATAGAGTTCATAGAGGCTTGAAATGAGGCATTGAGCAATGCAGATATAATGAATGAGCTATCGGATAAATCCATGTATTTTTTATCATTGCTTGAAATCTGCAGAAATGTGAAATGGAAGAGCAAATGCCTCACTGCTAGATTGAGTCCTTGAAAATATTCAGCCATCAAGAGCGTCACATGTCTGCTTACTTTCACCACTGGTTTATTATAATCATACGTGATATAATCAGGCAGTCCCTTTTTCCAGCGCAACAATTTCACCGCAAGTTCGTGGACGATAGGCAATATATTTTTTTTCGGCTTATTTGTATATAACTTCTTCAGTACTTCAGCACCTAACTTAGATATAAGAATGTACTGTCTCATCATTTCGGCATCAGAAAATGTATAGAATCTTTCTCTTTCCACAGGATTCAGATTATGAGGTAGCTCGGCAGTAATTGATTCATCATTTATTGACAATGGAAGACCATTATTTGTGGCAAGGAGTCTTTCCAAGATATACGAGGTCCATAGAAGTCGTCTTCTATGTTCTAGCTCTGGTCGTGACAGTGCTTTTTTTCCATTATCAACATGGATACCTAGGATCGTGATAGCTTTTACTGCGATGCCCAATATCAGAGAAGAATTAGTAGTCTGATCAAGAATCTGCATGTAATAGGAGAGTAAAAGCAATATCTCTATACCACCTTCTTCTGCACAATTCTGCAACTCAACTGTTCCAAACAGAAGTGATATCATTTCACTTGCCTTTGAAAAGTATTTGTTTTCGATTAAGTTTGAAGGTTCATTATTGAGAGCATTTCCCAATGCAAATATCAACAGCATCTTACATAACATAAGGCACAGCGTCAAATTGTTCTGTTTCAAGCCTTTCTTGCTGTATATTAGCTCGGGAAGAATGCTTTTTTCATTGTACAGACGTTTCAAATTCTCAAACAGCAAACCTTCATTGAAGAAATACAAACAACCGCAATTGAAGAGAACAGAATCTTGAATCAATGAAACCGCATCGACAAATTCCGGGAACTCAAGCGTCACAGTGTGCTCCGAATGTGCTTTGGGAATGTGTATGGTGATATTCAAGAGATTCTCTCTTTCAATGCTCAAAGAGTCAAATCTTGATGGATCCAAATAATCATTAAATGCACCGTGTGTGGAAAACTCTTTATTTCCGTTTTTGAAATGCTTGATCAATTTCCTTAGTTCTATGTCAAACAAACTTTTAGATGGAAAGCAATTGGATGATTTAGAAAGATTGTCACTATTCAAAATATGACCGGATGCTGTTAGATAGGGATATGCTTGATTTGCGGGACTCAGAATTGATTCACCAAGGCTATTTTCCACCCGTGACTCTGGTGATTTTCCATGAACTATCTTACTAATAGGAATTCTATCAAAGTCCGGCTCTGTTTTAGTAAATTCTGTGCTGGTCGACTCGTTTGCCTGAATCAGCTCTTTCAAAGACATGTGAAGTTTATTATTTTCATTTGTGAGTCGCATTACCGTGTCTTGGAGGGTTTCTATCTGATCAACAGAAAAGTTCACCTTCTTATCTGCTTCTTTATAAAAGCAAACCTTCTTGGTTTTTTCACAGTTCGAACAAGTAGGAAGCCCACCATTACATTTTATGTGTCTCCTTCTACAATATGTGCAGGCAGTTAGAACTTTTCTTGCCTTGAGATCAGAGATTGACTTCTTCTGCTTGTCTTTCTTAACAGAAAACTTCGACTGGTAAAATTCCAGACCCGCAGACATGGTGAAATTCCTGGTATAAAGAAAGATCACAAAATGATGAATTATAGAATATAAAAAAATGCATTTGGTTTTATGTCTTATGCCTTATCTTTTACCGTTTGTGATGATCAATTGAGATCGGTGGTGATTGTTCTCAATTTCGAGGGTTCTCAACCCCACCATCACGTGACCAGTTTTTCACCTGGCGCACGCGAGTCCCTCTTTTATGTTTCCGGTATTACATTGCCTGAATACATGGTGGCAATTATTTCTTCTATTTATATGTATATTTATACGCCTGGTTAAAAAATACATACCGGATTGCCTTGCTAATAGATCAGAAAGGGATGCTAAAGTCCATTCCGTCAGCGGCGACCATCATATCGTCGGAAAGTTTGGCACCACACCAAGCTGTTTCAAAGCCATCAACACCTTCTGCACTACATGGATCAGCAATATCACGAATGTAGCCGGAAATACCTTCCTTTAAGAACATCTTACCGAAGTTGCTGGTGAACATGTTTATACCTTGAACGGCAAAAATAGGTTGAGTTTGGAAAACGATACCCATCTTTGCTAAATCGAATTGTAAAGTCTTGACTTGTTCATCTGTGAAGCCCGCAGCAGCAAAATCATATGCTCCTGTGTAACCAAAACCGTATGCTCTCTTTGAATCGATCTTTCTTAAGGTTTCATGGAATTCAACGACTTCATTCCATTTAGGAGAATCCATTCTTGCCCATGTGGAGTCAGTGATTGGCAAAGAAGCGATGGCTCTGTCAATAACATGACCTAAACATTTCTTCAAGAAGTATTGTCCATCTGTAGAACGAGATACTTCCCAATCAAAGAAAACTGGCTGTGAGACAGTAGCAGTAGCTTGCTTTCTTCTTTCTGATAAACTTGGAAACTTTGTTGATTCGAAAAGTTTACTGTAAGCGGCATACTCTTCTTCAGTTGCGATTTCATTGACAGCTTCATCAAAAGTCATTAACTTAGCCTTTTTGATCCAAGCAGCTCTAGCAGCCTTTTCCGGGGAGCCTGATTCCTTAGCTTCTTGTAAAGCTTTGATCAAAGGGCCAACATCTGGGTTGGTTGCACCTTCGACGTAACCATGATCTCTTGGATCAATGACAGATGTAATGAATTCCGCATGAATGGAATCAGCTCTACCCATCAACAATGTCTCGGCACCCAATATATCTAATTGGAATCTAGCAGCTGTCAATCTCTTTAAATACTCACAAGTTGGTACAACAGTTCTACCTTCACCGATTGTAAATCTTTTCATTCCAATGGCTAAATCATCGAGATGGAACATAGCAACACCAGCCTCCACAAATTTTTTAGTCAATTTCATAATTCCGGTGGTTGAACCAAAACCCATATCACCATCAGCGATTAAAGGAATCAAATAATCGACTTTTGGTGTAGCAGCTCTTTGTTCGGAAGTCATCAAAGATCTTAAATGATTTTGACGACGATCGTTCCACAATTGAGCGTTAACCAACTTTTGAACAGCATTTGGAACTGTATCCCAAGGGTAATCAGCTGTATCCATCGATGGTTCTGTGACAGTTGATAAACCACACACAGCACCAGAAACATATCCAATTTCGTAACCAGACTTGGCCATTTGGGAGCCTAAAATAGGATCAATTGCTCCATAAGTCAATAATGGTTCTTTTTTCTCAACTTTTTCTTCGAATAAACTCCACAATTTTAATGCTTGCTGAGTGGAAACTACTGGGTTAATGTTAATAGAGTTTCTCATAGCTGCGACATCGGCAGCTTTATAAGGTCTGGTCAAACGGCTTTGTTTTTCGGTAGCCCACCATGCTTCGATCTTTTTGATCTCTTCTTGTAAGCGTTGTTCTTCTGCGTCAATTGCTGCCATATTGTAAGGTTGACACTACGTTTTAAGATAAATTCAGTATTATCCGGGAATCAAAAAATAGTTAACTGAAGCAGGATCAATTTCATGGATCATGAAAGCTATTTATGTAAGTCTGAACATATTGGCAATTTCAAAGTATCGGTAGCCAAATGGGATCAAATGGCATCCAGCGATATTCCCGATTTGGAAATTTCCCAGCGGAGTAGATTCCGTTACCACCCCTTATCGGTGCACCATAAATATATACCGAGAAAATCTAAAATGAGAAAACGGAATACGCTCCTGATACTTCCGAATTGAGAACCCCACCGTTAAGAGGGCAGAATCCTGGTTTTCATATTAAGAGTAAGGAATCCTTCAAATCGGTGGGATTTCTTTCCAAGTAGACGCTTTCGATGCTTTACTAAATTAGTGCTGACCGAAAGACAAAAATGAATACATTGAAGTCTAGTTATAACTTCTTCAGAGGGCATCCCTCATCCAGTTTGTTACCCACCAGGGAGGTCCTAGAAGCCACTAATGCAGTCTTTCAAAAAGTCATAGAGGACACAGACTACTATGATGATGTAGATAACAGACATCCTTTAACATATGGTGTCGGTCTAGGAAATTTAGAAGTTAGGACTGCCATCGCCAATTGGCTGGCTGCATGGTTTGGGCGTACCACACCATCTGACCCAGATTGCATCGACTTAACAAATGGTGCTAGTTTCGGTATCATGAACATATTAGCACAAACAAGTTCCCCACATAATGGATTGACAAGAAGGGCTTTCTTAGTTACCCCAACGTATTTTTTAATCAACGATGCATTCATTGATGCTGGCTTCGGTGGAAAATTGTCTGGTATAGAAGAGCTTGAAGATGGTCAAATAGATACCGACGCACTAGCAAAAGAACTCGAGTATTATGATTCACTTGAACCAATAGCTGAACCAACTCCAGAGAATACTGCTACTATCCAAAATCCTGAAAAAGCAATTAAAAAGAAAATTTATAGATATGTCATGTACTGTATCCCTACATTTTCGAATCCTAGGGGTGGTGTTCTCAATTTGAGCTGCAAAATGAAATTACTAGAACTGGCAAGGAAGCATGATATGCTAATCATTTGCGATGATGTTTATGATTTCCTAGATTACTCTGTACCATATACGGAGACCCCTGTGTTGCCGATTAGACTTGTCTATCTTGACAGAGATACTATGTCTAGTTCAACAGGGTATGGTAACACCGTTTCAAATGCTACCTTCTCAAAAATTGTAGGTCCTGGATTACGTGTAGGCTGGCAAGAAACGGCAACAAATGCGCTAACAAAGGTTATTCAAAGTGGTGGAGCTCATGTGTCTGGAGGTTCTCCATCCCACACAAATAGTGTTATTATTGGTGAGCTTATTTCCTCTGGAAGCCTTGATCAGATTATCACAAATCTCAGAAAGGAATTTTCCATTAGATATAAGACATTTGTAGAAGCTATTGAGAAATACATGCCTAAAGGCACTACAATTAGCGGGGGAAATGGTGGATACTTCCTTTGGGTTACACTTCCAGAAGGTTATGACTGTAGAGAGATCTCTGCCCTATGTAAAGAACAGGGTGTAATATTAGCGAACGGTGATTTCTTTGAAGTCGTTGGCGATGTTAGAGGATGGGGTAAACATGGTGCAAGAGTCTCAATCAGTTTCCTTACCTCTACCATGATCGAAGAAGGTGTAGAGTTATGGGGAAAGATATGCGAATCCTACAAATCAATGTCTAAGTGAGGGTCTTCGGAGCGACGTAAACATCATCTTTAACCATTCAATGCATACTTAGATTTATAGATACTCAAAAAAATAAAACAGTTACAAATTACAAATTGTCTAGTAAGTGGTAGATACGTATAAGATTATCTTTCAACTATACCATGATCTGGCTATACATCTACATATTAAATAGGTATTGTGTAATCCATTGAGTCAGCTGCGTTCAAAAACTCATCAGCAATATAAGCTCCACTCCACGGTGAACCACTGTGATCATGACCTCCAGACAAGGAAGGATTCTGGACATCACGCAAGTAACCCCACATTCCTTCTTTCTTGAACATTTTCGCAAATTCATAGTTCCACATATTGGGTCCTTGTAAAGTATAAGTTGGTTGAACTTGGAATACAATACCCATTTTGGCAAGATCATCGTTGAGAGACTTTACTTTTTCTTCAGTATAACCAGCTTCATAATAATTGTACGAAGCAGTGAATCCAAAGCCAAAACAACGAGTTGGGCACACTTTTCTTAAATCTGTGTGTATCTCCACAATGTGATCCCATATTGGACTGTCCATTCTTGCCCAAGTGGTATCAGTTAATGGCATAGCAGCGATCGCTCTTTCAACAACATTTTCAGGACATGCATTAAACAAGTACTGTCCTGAAGAAGATCTTGGTAAGTCCCAATCAAAAAAGACCGATGCAGAAACAGTTTCTTTAGCGAACAGTCTCATCTCTGTAATTGATGGAAACTGTTTAGCAGTAAACTTCTTCATGAACTGGGCATACTCTTCTTCTGTAGCAGCAGCTTTGACGGCTTGTGGGAAAGTAACACATTTGGAGTCGCTGATCCAGATTTTTCTTGCGTCCTTGATCTCTTTCCCAGCTGCTTTAGCTTCATTGATAAACTTGATAAATGGCTCAGCATCTGGCTTGGTAGCACCTCTGATCCACTTGTGATCTCTGGGATCTATAACCGAGTTGATAAACTCAGCATGGTAGCAATCGATTCTTGACATGAGCAACATCTCTGACTCCATGATATCCAATTGTAATCTGGCAGCGGTTAATCTTTTGAGGTACTCACAAGTTGGAATGATTGTTCTACCAACACCTTCGGTAAATTTCTTTAGACCTATAGCTAAATCATCGTAGTGGACCATAGCAGTACCAGCTTCTGCAAATAGCTTTGTCTCTTTCATTATTGATGTCACACCACCAAATCCCATGTCACCATCAGCAATCATAGGAACCAGAAAATCATGAGGAACAAACTTTTCTTGTTCTTCCTCCTTCAAATTGATGAAGTAAGATTTTTGTCTCCTATCGTGATATAGCTGAGACTTGAAAATTCTGTTAACAACGCCTGGCACAGTATCACTGGGATAGTCAGCATGATCCCTACCATTTTCTAGGGCAATTTGCATACCAGAAACACCACCAGAGACGTAAACAATTTCGTAATCTGCTTTGGCCATTTGAGAAGCGGTACCATTATCAACACATCCAAAAGTCAAGATTGGAGTGGCTTCTTCACGGTGTTTATTCAAAGTTTTCCATAACTTGTTTCCCTGAACACTTGAAGGAACAGGAACATCAATACTGTTACGCATTGAAGCAACCTTAGCAGCACTGTAAGGCCTCTTGAGATGCCTTTGGCGATCGCTGGCCCACCAATCCTCAATTTTTTTTATATCAGATTGGTAAGCGTTTACTAGTTCTTCTTTGATCGTCATTATTTTTTGAGTAGTCTAATATTCTATACGGATAAAATATAGTTGAAGAAAGGATTCTGTTAGTTGGCATCATGCCTTATAGCACAACGTGGATGTTTAATATACAAAAGGTAATGAGCTTCTCCAGATTATCCTTTAAATCTGATATTACCGTATTGGGCAATTGCGTACCTAGATCCCGAGCGCCCTACAGCTTATCAGAAGGGATAACAAGAGGGAGGCGGACTTTCGTTCCTTCATTGTACCTAACAAACAATCGGTGTCTACACTTCAAAAGTAGATGATATTTCTTTCACTTTCTATTTCGTATATAAACTCACCAAAGATGCCTCTCAATACTCAGTCTTCCTGTCTTATCGAAGCTCTTATACGTTATCGGGATACTAGGTGTAGAGATTAGCTTCTCGCGATTGGAGCGATTGGCGGATTACTCGCACAATCCGGAAACATGTTTGTAATTTAAACAGTGTAAATGTAGCAGATAGATCGTAAACCAAGGAACTTTTACCAGTAACTAATCGCAGTCGCAGCCAAGTAAAGAAAGAGAGCAGATGACAGAAGGACATACTGTAGCTCCTGTCTCCGAGCATAGAGCGAAGACAAGTTGCTGGACCTGCAAGGAGCACAGGATCGTATGTGATGAGCGAAAGCCCTCTTGCCAAAACTGCATCAGTTCTCACAGAACATGTAAGGGATATGATATTGTTTTTTCCTTTGAGCAAATTGTTCAAAGTACCATGAAAGGAAGTCAAGTACCAAGAATGGACCAGAGAAAGGTGACGAAGCCACTTGATAAGAAGAGTGAACGTCGAGTAGACGTTGCCTTAGTGAAAGAGTTCCTAGAAAGTGATAAGTATCGTGAAAGAAACTCCACTCCATCTGATGAATCCAATCCCATCGATATTTCTTTGAAAAAATATTCGAACTCCTCTGATGAGTCTCAAAGAGATTTATTTATGTCTCCCCCAAAGCCTAAAGTATTAGCAAGCATGATACCGGAACTTGAGCTATTTCAGAAAGTGGAAGCAGGATCTGTTCTAACCCCTCATCTTCTGCTAGCACAAAGAAGGCTAAAAAGATCAAATCCTTTGGATTACAAAGTGTCTATGGCAAAACAGTGGCAGAATATGATCAGCCCATCTCCAATGAGTCCAGAAAGCGAACAAGAAATATTGAAAGAAAATTGGAATGAAGTTTTAAAGTTCATGGCAACACCAGCAAATGACGAGGTTGACGATTCTTCAACTTTCAATAACACGATTCATACGAGCAACTCATGGACCCCATACGCGTTAGAGGATTATAGAAATTTTACTATGGATCCATGGAGTATATTCAAAGATTACTTACCATCTGAAATTAATATTTCGAACAAGATGACTTTACCTATGAAGTACATATTCTCCAAAATCTTACCTTTGGTAAATCCTGATCGATATATGGGCAGTTCCAGAGAATCCAAATACTATAACTCGAAAATTGCATCCAGCTGTTTCCTGTCACTAAGTTGTCTCTATGTTATCCAATCCATCAACGACAGAAAAGCTAAAGACGAATTTTTAAGGCGAAGTGCGATAAATATCAACAAATCTCTTGAATATCTGATGGATTTTATCAAGGAAAATGATATCCTCGAGAGCCTACTTTCCAATGAAAATAGTGGTGACAAGAATTTGTTGTTTGATATTCAAACTGTTGTCAATAATTTGAAGAGTGATTGTGGAAGTGCTAATGAATTTGAAAATGTCGTGTTGATCATGTCGACATTGATGTACGTTCAGGTTTATTATGGTATTGTAGAGAATGGTAGATCTGCGTTATCAAGAGTTTTTTTCAAGCTGTTTGCTCTCTTGGCACAGAATGATGATTTCAAAGAGTCATTGGATGAGATTGATCAATTTGGGTATATAGTTGTCTCAATGTCCATATGGGATACTTTATCTGCAATCACCTCTCCCGACTGTAGAGTCCCATTCGGTAGTCCGGATTGGTACCAGTTTAAAGATCCAAACTTTTCGACTGAGATGTTTTGTGGATGCCCTGCAGACTTATTCATATGCCTTTCAAAGATATGCCATCTTAGAAATAGGATAAAATATGAAACAATTAACAGATATGACTCCATGCAATTGTTCAACGAGATCAACACAGAGCTACTAAATTACAGAATGTACGTTATTTATAACATGAAAGTAGACTACGACGATAGTGATCATGAGTCAGGTTTGACTGTTGATGAAAGATACTTAATAAATGTTAAGACAGCACAGCTTTGGTCTCTCGCCATATCTGCCAAGTTGTTACAGATAGTAAAACCTTTCAAGAAGTACAAAGAAATGCTGCATAGATTGACCATTGAGTTTTTCGATGTGTACAGGGAGTTATCACTAGATGTCTCTACTGTCAGATCAATGGTATGGCCCTTGATGGAAATATCAGTGGGGTGCGAGACAATGGAAGAAAAGGCTAAAATGATTGGATATTTGAATAATTTATTTCAAAACTCCAATGCTTTGAATTTACCTACAATTATTGATTTGGTGGAACAATCCTGGAGAAATGATGTTGTGATCGAGGATATTCTTATGGGAAAAGAATGGTTGAAGGCCGGTATTGATTTAATGCCAATGTGAAAAATGAAGAGGAAGAAACGAGAGCCAATTAAAGCTATATTACCGAAAGTATGTATATATTTCTATATATTTAATTTATTTATGAACAAAAGAGCAATATGTTTTACTTAGGGATCACTCGACTTGATCATTGATCCACTTTTTTTATTAAAACTTGAGAGTCCAAATATGTATTTTGCTTTTCTTTCACCTTAAATGCACCAGGATACAACTCAGGAAAATCGAGACAGTATCTTTGAAATTCCCATTTTCTCTTATCCCAATTACTTTCAACTGGCAATTTATTCGAGAGTTTAGACGCAACAAGTTCACATTCCTTCCATACTCTAACAACGTTCAATCCCATAAGCTTGGATATTTGTTCAGGAGTTGCCTGTGTCTTTTCCCAGACTTTCTTGATCAAATCAGGATATCTTGAGACATCTTCTAAACCTTTTGGCCCTTTTGGAATACCATCAAAATCGGAACCAAAACCAACATGATCCCATCCGATCAAATTAATGATATACTCAATGTGTTCAACCGCGGTTTCAATAGAGACATCGTCTGTGTCTTGTCCTTTCTTTTGAATAAAATCAGGTAAGAAGTTGATACAAACAACCCCACCGTTCTTCTTTACCATTAACAAGACATCATCTTGCACATTTCTAAGATGTTTTGTAATAGCAAATACAGAGCTGTGCGAGAAGATGATTGGTGATTGTGCAACATTCAAAGTGTCTACCATTGTTTTATGTGAGACATGACTCAAATCTACAATCATACCCAATCTATTCATTTCTTTGATACAATCTACTCCATATTCAGTTAATCCTAGGTCTGGTTTTCCAGCTCTCACGGAAGAAGCAGCAGTGGCAAATGGATTATCACAATTGTGAGTCAGTGTAATATATCTGACACCAAGTTCGAAATACAGTCTCACGACGGCAAGAGAAAGATCACATTGATGTAACCCTTCGACCCCTAGAGTTATGGAGATCTTTTCACCTTTAGTTTCCAAGAAATTCTTCATAGCATCATCGGCATTGGTAACGAACCTCAACTGGTCAGAGTATTCATTAACAAGTCTTTTAGTAACGTCAATTTGTTCCAAAGTATCTCTAACTGCACTATTTGGTATGTTGAAATCATCGTACAATTCATCATCGTTTTTACATTCGATATAACAACTGAAAAATTGAATTCCCAGCCCTCCTTCTTTCATTCTTTTCAAGTCTGTGTGTGAGGTAAGATATTCGTCAAAGTTGAATCTGTTGTTATCGGCATGTAGTTCATTGTGTAACTGAAATCTTAGCAAATAAGGGAAGTCATTGTGTGTATCCACTATGGGGCAAGTCTTGCGGAGCTCTTGATACTGCTTCTCTATATCCTCTGCTACAGTCATCTTTATCGGTATTAAGACTAAAACTGTGTTTTGTCTCTCCTTTCTTTCTTTCCTTGGTGTAACTTGGAAGAAAAACTAGTGAATAAGTTTGGATGTTCAAAAATTTAAATAAACTGCAGCCAAACTGCTCAAGATAAAGGAAGCGATGTTGAAATATTGATCTGCGGTTATCGTCACCAAGGGAGCTTTGCAGCCGTTACATAGATAAGCTTTGAGCGCTAAATGCGTTTACCCTCTCGCAGGGGCATTTAGCGCCATTGGAGAACACAGATGTCGCGTAATCTTATCGCCGTGCAGTGTGCCTGGCCTGATAGGAGCCACATTCGCAATTTTGCGTGAGCCATCACGGAAGCTCTTGCAGTGTGTGCTCATTTGATATATATATATATATACATATATATATATGTGCATACGAGGAAACGCTAGCACCACCTCTGGATCCCTCAAGTCACTTTTCCAATCTATTTAAATACCAGTACTTCTTGTCACGTTTTCAAATTCCTATCTCGCTTGTTTCTGTAGGTTTCAAAATAATAATAACATGGCTGAAGATTTAAAACAAGAATCTGAGGTAGCTGTGGTACTCTCAGGGGAGGAATCCACGGCATACCATCTTAATAATAATGGTGAAGTGATTCTGAAAAGTGGGTTAAAAGCAGGTCTTAAGAATAGAATGATAAATTTGATTGCTCTATGTGGTATCATTGGTCCAGGTGCTTTTATCGGTATGGGCTCCGCCCTTGCCAGCGGTGGGCCGGTTGGTTTGATTGTTGGGTTTGCAATTGTTGGTATATTGGTATTGTCCATGATGGCCAGTGTTGGTGAAATGAATGCCGTTCTGGATGCTAATTTCTGTGTCTTGGGTTCTAAGTTCGTTTCAAGAGGGTTTGGTGCTAGTTTGTCCATTTACTATATCATTTTATGGCTTTCCAATGTCATATCTGAGTACACCTCATTGACGGCAACCCTAGAAGCTTATACAGATAAAGTTCCCACCTATGGTTGGTATCTAATTTTTTGGGCTATTTTCTCCGCTTTTCAAACATTGGGTGTTACAGCGTATGGTGAGTTAGAATATATCTTGGGTTTCACCAAATTATTCTTCTTAACAGGATTCTATATTTTTGCTATTGTATACGCAGCTGGAGGAATCAAAGATCATTCTCCAGATAACCCATTCAAAAATTTCCCATTGAACAGCGGATTCAAGGGTATAGCGAATTCCTTTGTCTATGCGGGTGTCTTCTATTCGGGTGTCGAAGCTGTCTCTGTCATCGCAGCCGAGGCAAGGAATCCACGTAAGGCCATCCCAACAGCTGTAAAGACCACAATCATTCGTATCTTCTATGTCTACTTTGGTCTCAGTGTGTTTTATGGTATTACCGTACCTTACAACGATCCAAGTTTAGCTGGAAAATCCAAAGTCTTGAGATCGCCAATGACCATTGCCATGACCCATGCTGGTTGGGCAAACTCGAAATATTTAGTTACTACGATGATTATGGTCACCTGTTTGTCCTCGATCAATTCTTCTATCTACCTTTCGAGTAGAACTTTATTTACTTTATGTAAAGAAGGTTATGGTCCCAAAATCTTTACCAAAGTTGACAAAAAGGGTATTCCTTATATTGCTGTTCATTTTACCCATTTGTTTGGATTCTTATCCATTTTAAGTTACAAATCCGGTTCCTCCATTGCTTATTCTTATATCATTGGATTGGCAGGTGTAGCAGCATTTATCGTTTGGACGGCAATTTGTATCATTCATCTTAGGTTTAGATGGGGATGGGTGCATCAAGGTTATCCTTTGAGTAAACTACCATTTAAAGCACCTTTTTTCCCATGGTTCAACTATTTCGCAATCATTTTGGGTATCGTTTTAACTTTGGTTCAGGGTTGGACCACATTTGCTCCATTTTCAGCTGGTTTGTTTGTTGATGCATATATCTTACTACCTTTGTTTTTTATAATTTGGTTAGCATATGATCTTTACTTCAGAGAAGGTTTCGTCAAGTACGACGATATGGACTTTTTGACTGGTAGAAGACCAGATTTGGATGATGAGACAGGGGCCGACCTAGACAAACTAGAATTTGACTCCACTGCCTAGGTATCCGATTTAGTTAGCTATTTTTCATATATACATATATGCCCTCTATTTTATAACTACTAAGCTAATAGAACGTTGTTTTTCAGATTATCTATTCGGGACCACTCCCTGTTTTGCCTTTTTTTCAAAGGAAACTATAAATCAAAATTACTCATCTATATACCTAAATTCAATCTCCAGCCCAATTTCTTGGTAACCTTAAACCAATCCACCTGCAATGTTCCATCTTTGTTTAGCTCCCAGACTCCTTGTACGACGGTCCACAACTTATGGTACCCACTAACATAACCTTTGGTTTGTATCAATTTCATGAACCACTCTTTAACTTCCTTTCTATCTTCTTTGCTGATAGAGCTAACACCCAAAATCAACATGGGGAACCCTAAAATATGGTTCAGATTTGTGTCTATCAAGATATTCATACTCGACCTTAAATCTGCATATAAGATCTCAATCTCGGGGACCACTGGTGGTAATTTCTTGATAACTTCTCGAGTATAGATCTGAGCAGACAGTTGATAAATTTCAAAAAGTGTCAAGTGTTGCTCCAACTCATGATTGTTCTTTAAGGAATTCAAGCAACTAAAATCAGGTTTCGCAAACTCTATTCTATTGCACAAGGCATCCGCAGTTTTCAAGGTTCTTGTCATCAGTTCGTATTTGTCGCATTCCATTTCCCTATAACTAGATGAACCCAATCTGTCTTCGACTACCAAGTTGACCACCTCTCCGATGAGTAAGTTTATGGGTCTCAAACATCCCTGTAGTGGATCAAACGAATGATCAGAATTGTGCTTCAAAAATGTCATATTTTGATAATCTGAAATGGGGTAAAATGTTCCATTTTCTGCCGACTGTGATGCAAATATATCGATATATGCGAAATTATCGGCTAATAAGTGACCCACAGATGAACATTCATTGGTCAAATATTTGAACTTATTGGGCATCTGATTGATCAAATTGAAACATCTCGTGAAATACTTGGCCCATTTCTCAATATCTCCAAAAGATATCTCCATCAGTACAAATATCATTAAACTTGATAGCTTGATAATAAACCCATTTCTATCTGTGTGCGTTGACAAATGTGTTATATTCAACTCAATCAGTTCGTTACATTTTCTAGTGTATTCTTCGCATTCTTGATCTTCGATTAAGAAGCTCAACTCTCCCATTTTATATTTCCTACTTCCCCAAGCGATCAAACTATAAAGAACAGTCTGATCTTGTAAAGCTAAAGGTATAAACGCCTTTGTGTAAAAATTTTGTTCTTGCGGTAGGATACAAAGTTGAGGTAGAATGTTTAGATAACAATATTCAAAATAGAGCAATTCTTTTCGGTTTAATTCCATTGGGAGTTTGATGCTCAGGGATTCAGGGACCTTTGTATCTACCAAAGTTTCGTCAATATACTCGAAGTATTGGTCGTAGTCATCTGTCATCTCCTGCATGCGTTTCTCTTGTTGTTGAAGGTATAAATTATAGCAATAGTAATCACCATTATTTAGTAACTTTTCGATAAACAACTTCACAAATACATCAGCAGGGATGGTTTCCTCTTGTATTACAGTCAGCGACTCTTCGTTTATCTCAGTTGCATTCTTTGCTAAGATTGATGGATACCTACAAACCCTATTAGACTTTATACATGATGTACATATAGGTTTGATCTCATCACATTTCTTGCGCATCTTTCTGCAGTGGATGCAGCCATTTCTGGATCGCTTTAGCTTTGAATCCTTTGCTATCGGTCCCATTCAAAGAAAGATTCAAGCTAACTGAAGCAATTATAAGTGTATACGGGTCTTCTTCTGTCTCTTCTATTTCCAACTACTTAGTGGTGCAGATATTCAATTCCCCCAGATCTTCTCCAGAGACAGAGATATTAGCTCAAATGTGCGGTATATGCAAAGAGCACTATGGCAAGGGGCGCCACAGCGGAAGAATCGCCACAGCCGATATTTTTATCCTTGTTGTGGATGTATATGTCCCCGGAAGCGTGGGAGTCCGAGTTGGTATGGTGTTAAGGTGCCGTCGCATTTTAGCGGTGGGTTAGCGGTGAGTTACATATACCTTTCTATATATCTACATATATACATAGACCGATATGTGTTATATATATAGCCGGCTATGCGAGGTTCAACTCAATCCCCATATCATGGGCGATACGGAACCAG
Organism: Wenyingozyma nitratophila; assembly: GCA_030567875.1. Classification (NCBI taxonomy): domain Eukaryota; kingdom Fungi; phylum Ascomycota; class Pichiomycetes; order Pichiales; family Pichiaceae; genus Wenyingozyma; species Wenyingozyma nitratophila. The sequence continues at coordinate 97,409 of JAJLSW010000029.1, read as the reverse complement.
TCTGGTGTGAACAAGCCATGGGGGTTTAAATCCCAGCTTCTGAGGATCACCTTTTCAAGGTTATCAATAACACTAAATGATCTGTATGGTTTCTTATGTTGCTGTAACAGGGTCAGATACAATTCCCTATCTTCTTTGAAAACACAGTTCATTCCCGCAATCAAAATGGGAAAACTGAAAGTGTTACTCAATGGACAGTTTACCAGAAACTGCACCAAATTGATAAGTTTAACAACCAAAACCTGGACCTCTGGAACCGCCGAAGAAAGTCGCCTGACATTGGACTTCGTATATAAAATAGAAGCAAACTGATACATTTCATAGATAGATAAATGTAATTCTATATCTTCAACGTTAATATGTGTGAAATCCCTCTTTATAGGATGGACCTGATACGTTCTATAATCAATCTCCATACTCTGGGCCACCATCCCATTGAATTGTTCGGTGTATTTATAATTGTTGATCTTTTCTCTATGCAACAATAAACTATACACATCTGTTGCTCTAGTACCATCCAATATGATCTCTGAAATCAAAGGAAACAACGAACGTAGGCAACCTTGAAACGGTATATCATCCAAAGCTTTACTTCTAAAGATTTTATCCGTAGTTTCATTATCAAAGCAACTTCCATCGTTATGTACTCTAGACGAAAATAAGCTTTGATAAACCAAATTGGCCAAGATCCATACTTCACTGGGACTTGTGTCATTCAGTTCAGCAACCATATCCGTCTCTACGATTAGCTCTTTGGCAATATTGATAATATTATACGATTTTTCAGTGGTATCACCCGATGATATAAAAGAACCGTTCAATATGAAACATGAGGCCAACAAGAACTTCCTCTCTTCTTCTCTATTCCTTATGCTCTCGATTAGTTTGTTATATGTTTCATTCTCATCTTTTAGATCTCTTATCCTTTTCAATCTCTTCCCCCAAAAAAGCATCGACCTTAAAAGTAATTCACTTTGTGACGCCAATTGTATGATAGTCTTGATGAAATAATCTGAACTCTCATTAGATATAAAAAGTTTTCGTGCTTCAATACAACTAAGCTCAAGTAATTGAATATCGTGAGACTCAAGACTTCTAAATATAGATGTTAAGAAGTTATCTAACGTTTTGACGTCCTCATTCGATTGTAAAGACGCGGCACCTTCGTCACTCTCACCAACTAATAGTTTATTGGTTCCTTTCCTGATAATGTCTGAATTATTCAAAAACTTTCTCATGTTTTCAATGAACAAGCTGACGGGGGTATCTTCTTCCAAGCCCAAATCTAATTTGTCCAAACCATTCTGCTTGTCATTTACCAGTTCACGAGTATCCAGAACACCATTAGTGAATGGAACTTTCACCATCCTTCTGAAAGCAGTTCTAGTACCAGCTGCAGGAACAGAGGTTATCACCACTTCTTGGTAACTCGAAAGACCCTTCTCCACTTCTCCTACCTGACCCCTAAGAGGGTAATTACCTTCAATCTCATTTGGTTCGGTGTTTATGTCAGGTTCTTCAACCTCAAAAAACCGAGGCGTCCCATTATTGTCGCTTTCTCTAGTTGACAACCCCTTAACTTGCTTTTCAGTTTTAAGATCTATTTGATCGCTCTTTATAGGTAAAAAAGTTTGGAAATGTAAAAAATCAAAGGATGATTCCTTTCTGGGTTTCTTATATTCACAAAGTTTGTTATTCTTAGAACAATTCTGACAGCATGGTCGTTCTTCGCCACACTTGACCGACTTCTTACGACACTGTAAACATCCAAACTTACTTCTTGCATGAATACCTACAAATTGAAACTTTTTATCTGCTTTGTTTGCATTATTATCGGTGTTAGGCCTCCTCTGTCTCTTGGTGACACCCTTGGAGTGATTATCTCTTTTCGTCACGTTCAATTGCCGCTCCTTGCCTGTGAGCAACATAGAGTCTACACCTCCCTTCGGTGTCGCATCAGCCATAGTAGATCCATAGAAGAAACCACAGAAGAAACAATGGATGTGGCTATAGCGCTTTGCCAAAATTCAAAAATATCACTGTGCCCTCTTGCATCAAACAGTCTTCTCTTATCTTTTACCGTTCATTTCCTCGCGATCTGCACTCTCGGGGCGTGTTGTGTCGTCTTTCATCTTCCTGGCTGGATTGGATTGCAGCGGTAAGGTGTATAAGTAAAGGTGCTGTGGAAATGCTCCTGCGTTCGGCCGTCTTGTGTGGGCAAAATTTATATGTTCACCTGCGCAGTTATCTACTGATTCGGCCAATGTATATTTATATATATATATATACTTATCTCAGAAACTGATTACTCGTACCACGCTTGATCACCCTCATCCCCCGCTCTTCTAGTTACAGTGAAAATTTCTTCTCCTGTCGTAGAGTTTTCCCTGATAAGGCAAGAAGTTCTATATCACCCTGTCACTTCAACCATAAAATACATGATTGAGCTGCCTGAATGCCACGGCAAGACCGTCATCAGATAGTAATCCGTTGTACATAACGAACATCGCCTAGGAGAGGGTCTAGCCCCACGAAAGAGGCTGGGCAAAGACGGCGCGTCGCTGCTTGTGGACGAGTCTCAGATCTGAGAACTGCCAAATAAGGGTGCTTTTTTTGGATCACGTCGCAAGATCAGAGACAATGCCATGTTCATCCTCCAGAGTTGGATAGAAAAATAACAGTATCAGCAGCCATAGAAACAATGAGCAGCGTCGATAGATATAGGACAAGAAGACTGGTGCTGCTGACTCTGGTACTGACTGTGGTATCTTTGATAACCATCACATCCTCAACCTCGCACGGTATTAACATATCCAAGGAAAGTCTGACGACTAGTAACTATTTCCCTTCAAAGCTCAGTGATATATTGAAGGAATTTCAGGCTCAGACAACTATTGACTCCGGAAATGAAGCCAATTTTAACTACCCTAAAGAACTGTCTCCCGAGGGCAAACCCAGAGCAACATTTTATATGATGTTAACTCAAGTACAGGATATAGCGGGGGCTTTGAAATCTATTAGATCTGTCGAAAACAGATTCAACAAAAAGCACCACTATGATTGGGTGTTCGCATACCAAGGGAAAATTCCACCGCTGATAATTGATACCTTAACCAAATACTGTTCAGGTCCTGTACACTTTGCTGTTATAGCTGAAAATGATCCCACTTATGCCGTCAAGAATACTACGAGTACAGACTCCGCCATGAATTTTTCAAAGAGTAAATTGAGATTAATACCGTATGGCGACTCTATAACTTTCAGAATGAGAAATAGATTTCAATCATGGGGGTTCCAGAATCTAAAAGAAATGCAGCAATTTGACTATTTCTGTAATGTCGACGTGGATACAGAATTAGAATGTGATATGAATCACGATTTCTTTCAATTCATGTATGACAACGATATGCTATATGGATTTTTACATGCCCCAGCTGAGCCTGTTAGTACAACCAAAATATATTGGAAGAATGTCGTTGATATGATGCAGGGTCCCAAAGTTGTTGCTAATCCCGCTGGCCTACTAGAGTTTTTAATCGACGATAAAGGTTCTTACAGTAAATGTACTTTTGGCTCCAATCTCGAGGTAGGGAGTCTTGGTTTCTTCAGATCCAAGAAATATCAACACATTTTTGAGCATATGGATAAGGCTGATGGGTTCTTTGTTGATAGGTGGCTAGATTCAAATATCCATACCTTGGCAGTTACCATACTATTACCAAGAAACAAAGTGTTCTGGATCGAGAATTCAGGTTACTTGGATGCCGATTCAAGATCTGTATGCCCTCTAGACAAGGGTAAAAGAATGGACAATCAATGTAGTTGTGATCCGACTAAGGATTATAGTTGGGGGAAAAATAGTTGTCTGAGAAGCTTTTTCCAGATAAACGACTTGGTGTTACCAGCAGGAGTACCCGATATCAAACCGTTCAAGGCCAGATATAGGAAACTCTACAATAAAAAAGCCGACGATAAAAGAAATCCAACTTTGAAGAGGTTGAGTTACATGTCAGAGGACGAAATTAATGACTTGTTGAGTTGAGCCTACGTATAAATGCATGTTAAATGGAACAGAATAGATCAAAATTAAATAAATAAAATAAATTAAATTAACCGCATAAATTCTAAAATGCGTCGTTGCATCAAGCAACCAAAGCAAATGCTAAACACCACATCATAGTAAAACTAGCTAGGCATCTTCCTAAATCTTCGAGGAATATGCTACTTATAGGGCTTATGAAATACCTTTCCGATTCAAAAGGCCCCTTGGCAATTGAAAAGTATATGATAAAACCTGTTCCAATATGAGCCAACAGAAAGAACAAAAAACCATATATAGACTCCAACATCAGTATACCAGATGCAGTTCCATAAGCCAACGATGTCACATCACGAATATATGTGATTGCCTAGGTGCAAAAAAAGGAACAACCTTTAAGTTAGTACAACTGTAACTTATAATAGTAATTTAGCATCAAAAGATCGTTTACTTACACGTTTATTATGCTGTATGCTTTTCTGATACCTCACAGGCTGCTCAAAGGGGTTGAACTTTGGTTTCTTCAAGTCTGTCGATTTCTTTGCCTCCATTGTGTTGCGAGAGATAACACTACTAGCACGAAGAGGTTGTAAGAAGATAGACAACTAGAACTTGCCTATCGCCTTAATAATGTCAAGAGCTCTCTCCATCCGATCTTCTAAGGCCAACGGTGACGCGAGCCGATCGACGCAAAGTAGATAAAAATTCTGGGAGCAAATTGCAGCGAGTTTTGAAAAACACATAGCTAAACGGAATCAAAAAGCCATAGGACAAGATTAGTATCAGGTTTCTTCTTTTGCCACCGGAGCTACACCTCATTCTGTTCACCACGAAAGATATCAAAAGGGCATGTCATCACAACTACCACAGTCGTCTGTCCAGGTAAAGCAAGAGAAGCAATCGGGATCTAGTAGCCCTCCGAGCTTTACGTCTTTCCCTTTAAAAGCCTGCACACAGGAAGATATCGAAGAAACAAGATACCATGTCTTAAAGTTCCATTCAGTTAAGCCTGTGAATCCATTGAAAGACTTTGAAGAACCTACAAAATTACACAGGAAGGATCCCAAGAATCTTCAATTCCAGCTTTCTATAAAAGAATTAGAAGAGCAAAAGATCAAGAAGGCTCAACTCGAAATACAAAAGAAGGAAAAGAGAAGAGAATATATAAGGAAAAGAAGAATAGCCAGAGGTGATGATCCTCTCGTGGTAGATGCAGAGCTGAGTGTCCAGTTCAATGATCCTGAAATTGACCAGTCTTTAATGGACGTCGATAATGAGGAGTTTGAAAAGGAGTTGGAAAATGAAGGCCTAACGGAAGACGAAATCAGACAAAAAGAAATCGTCGAGAGGAAGAGACGTGAAATTAAAGAGGCAGAAGAGAAAAGAGCTGCAGAAATGGCTATAGTTGCCCCAGACGGTGGTGCTAGAAAGCAAAAAAAGACTTTACTTAAGAGAAAGACAAAGGAGGTCAAGGCTCTTGATGAGACCAAACGTAGATTAAGATACGAAGAGTTCTATCCTTGGGTCTTGGAGGACTACGATGCCAAGAGTGCCTGGGTCGGTAACTATGAAGCAAGTAATAATGACAATTACGTTTTGTTAGTATTGGACAATGAAAACAAATGTTTTAAAATGATTCCAGCAGAGAAGAGTTACAGATTTACCCCTAGAAATAAATATGCCACATTAACATTGGAAGAAGCCGAAGCCAAAATGAACGATAGAAATGCTCCTTCTCAGAGATGGCTGATGAGAAAGATGGAAGACGAAGCCAATAGAGGGGAAAGAGTTGATGCAAGATACAGAAGTAGACTGAAGGTCGGTTCTTCATCGGTAAATACAGGTGATAATGATCATCACTCTGACGACGATGAAATCGATTTTGACGAGGAGTTCCAAGATGATGAAGAAGCTCCTATCGTCGATGGTAATGACGAAGAAAACAGAGAGAGTGAAAAGAAGATGAAACGTGAAATGTTGAGATCCAATAATCTATTACCAGTCGATGAGAATGATGACGAATTTGATGATTTATTCGAAACAAGAAAGATAGATAAAGAAGGTAAGAAATTGAGAAATGCCTTGGTTAAGAACGCTATGAATGAAGTATATGATACTTCAGATGAAGATGAGGAAAACCCATATATATCTGACAATGATCTCATGACAAGTGATGCAGAAAAGGAAGAAGAGGAGATCAAAGTTAAACAAGAGTCAAGAGAAGGTACACCATCATTGGATGAAATTAAAGTGAAACAAGAGACTATTGACGACACTCCTAGAGAAAGAAAAATCTTTGTCAAGTCATATAGCAATGGATTTATTGTGTTTAAAGCCACTAAGGATATCTTATCAGAGTTTCCAAAAGGTCAATGGAATCCTCATTTACGTAAGAGAAGTCCCGAACCTGATTTCGTTGATTCAAGTCCTAAAAAGATCAAGATCATCCTTAAACATGAAAAGAGTGACAGTGCGTTCACATCTGACAGTGAAACCATTACTAAAGAGGATATAGATAAACTATTGGATAATGGTCCAATCACCTTGAAGGTGTTGTTGAAGTCATTGAAGTCAAAGATGGAAAACGGAGAAAACAAAGTTATCTTGAAAAAGCTCTTAACTGACCATTTTGTGTATAAAGTTAAGGATAAGACAGTTTCAAGAAGAAATCCCTAAAAGGACAAGATAAAGCTACTCGATTTGGTCTAATATAAAACATATGGTTATGATGTATTGTCTTTTTTTTTCTTTTTTTTTCTTTTGTAATTAGCTCTATTTATTTATGTATTTATAATTTAATAGTCTATGTTTTAAAGCTATTATAAGTAATCCCAATGAAAATGCGAATAAAGGAAACTAATAGTAACTAGGCAACCTCAGTGATTCTATCGTCGTCCTCATCAGACTCATTATCACTATGCATAGCATCAACTTCAGCATTTGAAGGTGGTTCATCTCTCATCAACAATTGAACGATTCTATCACATAACTCCATAATAAATTCATCGTCACCACAATCTTTATGCAATTCTCTAATAACAGGATAAACGGATTTTGTTCTTAAATATTCTCTAACTTCTCCAGATACACACAACAACAATATACTCTCTAAATGGACAGCAACTATTTCTTTCAAAGGTTCTCTCTTCTTATCTTCTGGTAATAATTGTAGCTCGTCTGGTAATTCGAATAGTTCATCATCACTCAAACCTTTATTACCTGCACTTGCAATTGGCAATAAGATATATGGTAAAATATTTATTTTCTCATCTGTTAAGAGTGTCATATGTCTATCGGTATCGAAAAGAGAGTTCTTGATAGTGGAAGAAACACCTTCACGTCTGGTCTTTGCATCGTATTTCTCGGTAAAGACTAAGATTTTTGAGAGCGGAACGACACCATCGTATTCTTGTAAGGTAACAAAGTAATGTCTACCCTTTGGAAATCTTGAGATATCAGCGAAGAAGTAAGCCAGGTAATCGAAATCGGCACCTGTATTTAAGGTTCTTTCAGATCCGTTGACGAATAAATCCATTATACAATCCATTGCTTTATTACTCTTGAATACGAATATTTCCTTTGAGCCCTCTTTGTTTAAATCTTTTTCTTCTATTATCATATCAAAGATCTTAGTAATCTTGTCATCCTTGGCGATATTTGTCAAAAGGATACACATAAGATCGGCATTGTAGTTTTTCAAGTTGACAAGTTGAGTGACAATAAATTTAACAAATGAATCATCATCGGCAATCAAAGTTCTAATATGAGGATTATCACATAAGTTACTCAAAATGGTAAGTGAGTGTCTTACTATCTCAACTTTGGCATCTCTGGCTAATATCTTCAAATCCTTAACAGATCTGTAGTCATCATGATGAAAAATCTTTTGGGTAGGACCAGCTGATGAATAACCAACCAGGTTTTCGATGGCGATCTCTCTGATGGCTCCTTGTGGGGAATGTAAAAATCCAACCAGCTAATTTTATTTCAGTTAGTAAATGTTTTCAACGGGGGCGATAGCGACTAAAAAGAAAAGAGAAACTATCACATACATCTTCAAGGTCTTTAGACATTTTGGTTTTATTTGTTCGTATATACAGTAGATTCTTTTAAGTAAAATGCCACAATAATTGCCTTGGAATATTTATCTCTTCCCTATGTTGGTAAATTTTTTTTGGGTTACATGAAAAGAAAATAAATTTAATTGCGTCGATAGTCGCTTGATATTTAGAGCCCGTCGATCGTCTACCTTTTTTTGTTTAGTCGATAGACGCAAAAGGACGTCGATCTCGCGTCGCCGTTATGTTGGCATTATTAGTACCGTTATAGGGCCATATAGATCACTATTACATGGTATAAAAGCAAATACCACAGATCAGACTACGGTATAATCACCCGAAACCCTTCGACACTTGTTAAACTGTCATGAATGGCCCATAGACACCAAAAATCACCCGACCAATGACAGCCAATCAGAAGCCGTGCGAATCCAAACACAAATTTCTCGCAGCTTGGAGAGAGCCAGAGAGAAATTTGAAAGCAAAGGACAAAGCTACTAGTTTAACAGCATATTTGGTAAAACTACCATTTTGAAGTTCAAGATTCAATTCATCTGTACATCGTATAAACCAGTTAGTTAAGGTAAGTGCACTTCATTCTACATCATATTAACAGTTCTATTACTCTGCTGAAATCTAATCGCAGTTGCGCTGTTCATATAATAGCCATCAATCATCGTCGTAGATTCGACAACATCGAGAATCATAAGACTAACTAATCATCTTTATCTAATAGAAAATGTATACTACCATCTTCAACACCTTCTTCAAGAGAAACGCCGTTTACGTTACCACCATCTTTGCTGGTGCCTTTGCCTTCCAAGGTTTCTTTGACACCGCCGTCACCAACTGGTACGAAACCAGAAACAAGGGTAAATTATGGAAAGATGTCAAATTAACTTTAGGTGCCGCTGGTGAAGAAGCCGCCGAAGAAGACGATGACGAATAAGTTATTTGACCCAAGTATTAATAATCACATTATAGATCACATTATTTTAAAGTCAAACATCCCACCTAACAGCAAAATGTCAATTCTACACGCCCTTCCCTATCACCCACATCTACATTCTTAATCTATAAAAAGAAACCATGTCAACATCATTGGTCATGAACAATAACAGATTAAGTTATAATTACTCATATTCATGTTTCATAGACAAGCCCTTTATTTTATCATATTGAAATTAAAAGATCACCATTTCAAAATACATAAACAATATATACAAAAAAAAAAATAAACTCAATATTTTCAACGATTAAAAATCATCATTTTACTGAACTTAAAACCCTTTCTGAATATGAAAGAAAAATGCACCCTTGTTCACTTTTTTACAATCTCACTCTATAGTCGTAATAATTGATAATATATAACAAAAACAAAAGAAAAATTAATTAAATAATTTATAGAACGATAAAAGATAGAGTTTATATATCTTCAAATTGGCCCATCGTCTTGATCGGAATCATACATTTCATCGTAATCGAAAGAAAATGGAATACCACCAACTTCATTAAACTCATCATCTTCATCAAAATCACCATCATCGTCGTCATCTTCACCATCATTTCTAGTCATCCCAATGTCAAAATTGACACCAGCTCGATTCATTTCTCCCAAGATATTTTGAAAGAGTCTTAGTTCCTCACGAGTGGTTCCAGTAGTGAATGGAAATTGTCTTCCACCTGGTCTTGAAGAATTAAGTCTCGACTTACAGAAAACAGTAAAGTAATTAGTAGCAATATTCTGATTCAACCATTTCTTGTTGATATAATCGATTCTAACTTTGTTCAAGATACCAGAACCTCCCATACCCAAATAACCACCGGCTAATTCACCATGTTTATTTAAATAAGGCGATTCAAGGGTAGTAGCTACTCTTCTTGAAGTATGTCCACTTAAACCACCAAAATATTCGGAATCACCAGCCAATTCAACAACGTTATTATAAGGGGAGAAAAGGATATGGAAACCATCGTCATGACCAATACAAGACTTACGATGACTCTTATCCTTTTCAAGTAATTCACCACATTGTAAACACAATACCTTCTTTTCACTTGCTTTTGTCAACTGGAAAATCGACAAGAAAGAAGAAATCTTCTCTGGTAAATTGAGCAATGAAACCTTTTTAGGATACTCAATTGGTAAATTACCATCTCTTGCATCTAGAATAGTTGATGAGGTACCTAAACTATAAGAGGCAATTTCATATTCTAAACTATTAGTGGAAAATCTCATGTTGGTTAACAGTTCATCAAAAGTTGGCAAGTATAATAAATATGAGTTGAAGGAATAACCTGGCCTAAATTGATTATCGTTGAAGATCAAGAACTCATTGCTTAAACCATTGAACACATATTGAACTAATTCAATTTGACTGATAGCTCTATAGTATAAGAACTTGATGATCTTATAATATTTTTCGACCTTCTCATCGTTATACCAATGTCTATCAACTTCATCGACATATTTAGAAGTCAAAGCACCATGGACATTTCTAACGTAAATCTTCAATTTATCGACCAGTTCTCTTGGGACTTTATCATCTCTGACAATTGGATCCTCACAGATAAGATTCATAGCTTCATTACTTGAGTTTTTCAACTCTTTTTCAACCAAGGCTATTATACCCTTCGATGCATATTTGGATAACATAACTCTACTAAGAGTTTGTAGTGACTCACCACCTGCAAAGAACAGAGGTAATATATCAGCTGCAAAACCCGAGTTGTTGCGGAAAATCTTTTCGATTGAGTATTCAAATTCGAGATTCTCCTTTGACTCCATAAAGTATAACATAACCTCTAACTGAATCAATGATCTTAAAAGTTCTAATGATATGGGTCCAATTACATCACTGAATTCCTTTCTATCTTCTTCATCATATCTGGAAGCAATCTCATATAATTCAATGGTATCACCTAATAAACGTGCAATTGGAACTCTACTAGCGGAAATGATATTTGTATAATAAACAGTAGAGTATCCATTCAGTGCATACATAAAACCCTCTAAAATGGGTACAATCTGTGCATTGATAGTCTTGAAGAAATCCGAGTTGGGATCTGACATACCATGGAATATATCCTTGTCGAAGACAGTGGAAAGTAAAGCGGATGAATTATCACCAGAGTAATCATGCAAAACATTTTTCAATCTCGAGTTACTTTCACCTTCCATCATGAATGTGGTACTCTTTGCTGGGAATCTAAAAGAAGGAACAAAGAAATTGTAGTAGTTTTTACACAATGGACATTCAAACATGTTTAAAGAATTAGCACCGACTCTTTTCTGCAAACAACTGAAATGCATACCATGAGAACATCCAGTGATAACACGTCTTTTGAATTGGTTAACAGGTGATCCGTTGGAAGACGAAGAGGAAGCTGAAAATGTTTGAGGAATAGGATTAGGAGTTGAAGAGTATTGATCACTTAATTTTCTCTTATTGGATTTTGGTTTATAAGTTTCATTGATCAGATTGGAATCGAGACTTTCGTCACGCATAACTATAGGTACCGGATCTTCAGGAATTTCCCAGAATGTTGAACAACTACTGACATAACCTGGAACACCAAATAACTCTTCAGAGTTCTCTGGATTTTTACAGATGATACAAGTTCTGACTTGATCTGATGTATCCATTTGATAAGATTGAGAACTATAATCAGTTGAACCTAGTTCTTCTTTCTCAATCTCTTCTCTAAAGAAACTTCTATTCTTTTGCATGAATTGCTTTTGTTGGTTATTCATCTTTTTCAAGATCTTCTGTTGCCTCTTTAAAGCTAATCTTCTACTCTTTTCCTTCTTCGTTTCGAAACCAGAACCTTTGATAGTCTTCTTGTATTCCTGGATATGCTTTTCTCCAAAGCAATCAACCAATGATTCCATAACAGCATCATCCTTGAGTAATAACAAATCTAAGACAGCTTGAGCCTTCTTCACCAAACGCTTATTCATATCTTCCTTTTCGATGATACCAAACAGCAAGTTACAAATAGGGATATCAACATATGCTTTCAACGCATAATCTCCTGGACTATCCGGTTCGAGCATGACTGCATGTAATAAATGTAACAAGTGATCCAAATAATCTTCATTTTCAGTTTCATCAACATATTTCAAAAGTCTATAGATCAATTTGGCAAATTGTGGCAACTTATAGATCTCAAAAATCTTCTTAAAGATAACCCCTCCCTCACCAGAAAGTTCAGGAATGATAGGCAGAAGCACAGGTAGCTCATCTTCAGTTTTCTTACTCTTTAAGTTATCCGAGAGGAAATTCTCTAGATCATCATATGGTTCAAATCTTGCAAAGAAACTCAAGTAATCCAACTTTGTGTACCACACTTTCTTCAAACAATATTTACCGAAATCATTACCACCTTTTGGAGGTAGGTAATCTGCTACTTCACCCAAAATTGCGTCAAATTGATCGTCAAGATCATATAATTGTCTGATCTTAGCCAATTGTGAGTATTTCTTTGGTTCTTTCAATAACTTGTAACATAATTCATGCTTTAATTCCAAACATTTGAATTCATCAAAGGATATTCTTCTATCAAAGTGCTCTCTGAATGTTAATATATGATAAAAGAACAGAATCAAATGATCAATAACGTTGTAAACGTGATCTTCAAATATGCTTTCAGAGAGAGGTTTGTTGTGGAACAACAAATCCTTTAAACCGAATCTCTCAACTATAGTGTTGAGACTGACATTAGGGTCGACAAATGCAAATGACAACTGACATAATAGTAAATTACCCATTGTGTTAAAGTTGCCCAAGTTATATTGGAATTGATGATATATTTCTTCACCATTTCTAACCCAAAAACCTGAATCGATTTGAGCAGAGAGTGAAAAAGTATTCAAGGGTGAACAAGAAAGACTCAACACATCCTTAGAGTTTTCAGGTTTTGCGATGGAGGTGACTTCGTTTGAACTTATCTTAGCCATCTGGAGTTCTTGGTTTATCAATGTATAGTCAAAATGCTTATAGTTTTTCAAAAGATGAGCCAATAAGGAATGCAATGGTAATAAATAAGAGACTTCATTCTCAGCTATTGAAAATCCCCAGTTGTCCAAATCGTATACTGAATAATGTTGCTTTTCAGTCTCCTCGATGAAGTTGACTAACAGAATGATTGCGTTATCTAATAACTCACATTTTTCTGTCAATGTTGAAACAGCTTCACCCAAGGCAGCTGCAATTTTCTCTAGCTGAACGGCGTTTGTGTAATGCAATGTGTAAGTGATACTTGATTGTTCAACATGTTCACCTTTCTTTCTCTTCACCATGAATGATTCTTGGAAATAGTTGAAGATTGCCAACAAATATATGAAATAGTTCAAATTGAAAATTCTTGTATCTCCTCTTTTTATTTGGCACAACAAACTTGTGTAACCTTTGATGATAGAACTTAGAGAATCAACCCTACGTTTTGAATATATCTCATTCATCTCACTTGGAATGATCTTGTATTTGTATACCGACTGAGCAGAAAATGAATAGATCATTTCCAACAGACTTGCCAAGACGATCTTGATCGTCCCATTGTCCAATAAATGAGTCATGATATGGGGATCGTAGTAAATTTGAAGTTTGAATTCATCTAAGAACGACAGCTGCCATTCTTTATCATAATGCAGATACATATATTCCAATGAAGGCAATATCTCAAGTATTTGATCTGATAGTTGTTCTCTAGATTTAGAGCTCGTTGATAACACAGGGACCAAGATTGATTTTAGTCTAGTTCTGAGTGATTTCTTGAATCTTGGACCGAGGTAAAAGATATATTGTATACGGGAACCATTTTCTATCCCGACATTTGGATCACATACCTTTCTTGAGAAATGAAACTTCAGATTGGGAAGAGAATCTAGCTCGTCAAAATATTGATGACTATTCAAGAGGGCACCTTCAAAACGTGGCATCAAGCCATCTTTGGTGAAGAACCCAAGATCAGAAAACTTTCTGAAATCGAAATCTGGGTATTTGGCATTTGAATCAGAAATGGGTAGAGGAGAGGCAGGAGAAAACAAAGAGTCAGATAGACATTTTCTGAAATGTTCCAATATCCTGACATCAGAAGTTCTCTCTAGTATAGATGTTATCCATCTAGTGACCATCTCTGTTATGAAAAAGAATGAATAAAGTCTTTTATCCATTATTGAAGAATAGAATCCCTTCGACTGTATACTATCATATGCTTTACAAAGAGTTTTCACATCGCTTGAAACGCAAAGTTTAGCATAACCATCATGATCTACCATTTCTGTCATATCTTCAGCACTTAATGGCTGTCCTGTCGAATCACCCAAGATGAGAAGGGCATCTCCAATTGCCCGTTTACAACTGTATATATCATGGATTTCATCATTCCATATTAAAAGAACATATTTATCGCTTGGTTCACAGTTGTAGTAATCTTTGAATTTGCTATGTGATCCTAAGATACTAGAAAAACGCTCAGCATTTTCTTCAAGTTTCTGCTCAGGAGTTTTAAGTGGAGAATCAGGTTTGCTAATTCTATCATAAAATGAATCAGTCATAGATGAGTTCATGTAGTAAAAATCAATAATTAAATCAAGACAAATGTTGACGACTGATTCAATACTACGTTGGAATCCATCAGGAAGGGGCCTTTCAAGTTCAGATCTATTTGCCTCAGTATCTGCAAGACAATGAATATCAACCTTCCACGATAATTCATCACCACAATCACAAATACCATTACCACTTGAAAAATGTGTCAAGACGTTATGGTCACCATGTTGTTCCTTATCGAAACAATCATCACAAAGACAACATGTACCATCAACAGCACAGTCATAACAGTTGTAAATTGGCTGACCGACAGGAATCTTCTTAGAGCAACAGCGTCCTTTATGTGAATGGTTAATTTTTTCCTTTTCAAAATCGAAGAAAATGGTATTGTCGCTGGACTCTTGTAAACATTCCTCAAAAGTTCTGGGGACCTTCCCGGTATATAATGGGAACATTTCCTCTATATATTGTCCTTTGTTGGTCATTACAAAGTAAAAAAGCTTGTAAAAATTCAACAGAGACGAAGCTGACAAACCTTGCTTTGAGATGGTCCTAAGGAGAGAAAAGAATTCCTTTCTTTCGTCATCTGACAAAACTGAACTCATGATCAAGGTGTATATATTCGGAGGATGGTGGGGTATCTATTGGCACTCTAATATAATATAATCCTTGTTGACTTGACTAAAATTTTCTAGATCCTTAGGTAAAGGAAAGAGAGGGGGGCAGAGTTAAGCGATCTTTGCTTTAAACAGTTGCAAAGAGAGAGAACTAAATGTACCTCAAGTATGGAAACAGATACGGTAACAGTCTCACAAACCCTGGGAGCCAACTTCTGTGGATATATATCTTAGTATAAGGGACAAGAATCCAATAAGCTTGCAGAATTAGCGGATAGTCGGATATCCTTACTCGACTAGTATCAACAGACACATCAAAGGGCAAAATCAGTCTCTTAGGCAGATCCCTTTCTCATTCTTTGTTTCACTTTTTCCATCTCGGTCGGTGTCCCACCCGCTCGCTGCACAGGCGAGAAGCTGGAGCGTGAGAATGGAAACCCTTGTCGAGCACGCAACACCGCGCAATGTCGCACCAGATCCGAAAAGCGGGCGACGTTTGTACTTGCGTCGATGGGGTGGAGGGGGGTCGCTGTTCTCGTTTGTGCACAGCCCTGGGGTCTGCCAGAGGGCAAAGGATGGATGATGCACAAGTTGACAAGGCAATATTTCCATGGGATCTTTTATATACATACAAGGCACAAGACAAGGCCAGCTCTTTTACCGCCACAAGACTCGAGCACACCAGGCCTAAGCTCGGATAGTATATACATTTCACAGGAAACGTGCCCATTGAGGTTTACTGCATCAGATCTTATTTTATTTGTCCGCTCGCAGAAATATCAATATGGAGTTCAATTATACAAACGATCTCAAAACCTACTTGGGTTCCTTGCCTTCACTATTCAATTTCAGATTCACCGGTGATGTGCGGGATGAAATTCTTCGGGGGTTAGGCAACTTCTTATCCCAAGGTTGTCCCAATATCCACCACGCCCTATATCCATCTTCGAACTCATATAACGAAGATGCCAATTTCAACTGGAAATTGGAGGAATACCCTCAAGGCCATTGCCACCCAGGAAGACCATGTTCGAAAAAGTTCCTGAAAGGTGATCCTTGTTACCGTTGTTTGACGTGTAGTTTCGACGAATCTTGTGCACTCTGTACCGACTGCTTCAACAGCCAAAACCACAAAGGTCATGAAGTCCACAAGACTCTCTCTCAAAGAGATAATAGTGGAGTATGTGATTGTGGAGATCCAGAAGCATGGAGCAGTGATATACATTGCAAATACTCTGAACTTCGAACCCACGATAAACTTACCCCTCAAGAGGAGGAAAGAATATCCTCATCTCTATCCATCATTGTCGATTACATCATCGATGTAATGTCAACTTCAACATCCGTCACCGTTCCACTGTCCAAACCAGAGCAGATAGAACAGTGTACTATTTCCTCTTCATTCAGATATTCAGTATACTCACTTGAAGATAAAGCATCTCCCAAATACGCTCTTGTGCTTTATAACGATCAGATACATCATAGTAGAGACGCCGTTCAAAGGGTTCATATAGCCACGGGGAAGGTCATTGAGTTCGCTAAGATGGTTGTAAATAGAGTCAATACATACGGTAAGGCAACTGTTATGACCTCTGAAGATTTAGCATATCTAATTAAGAAACAAAAATTACTTACATCAACAGGGCTTACGGCATCAATTAAAAATTGTAGAGACGTTTTCAAAGAGGAGGTTTCTGATAGTTTAATTTACTGGCTGTTAGATTTTACCCGTACTAATTTATTCCTGAATTACGAATTTGTACAAAACGAGTACTGCAAAGTCTTTTTATCAAAATGGGAAAAGGGATTATATGGTGATTCCCCTGTACTATATGGATATGAATTAGATCAGATGACTAAAGACAAACTGAAAAATATCAGTTTAGTCAATAATAACGAGATACCTTACTTCTATCATAACTTTCTTGAGACTACAAGAGAACCATGGGAAATATCAAGAGACTTAATCAAAGAATGTGACTATACGTATCAAGATACTTTAGATCGCACTTCATTTACTGGTTCAAGATTACAATATCTGTTGTTCTTTGATATAAGGTTTTGCAAACTTGCTCGTTCCAAACTACATGACTTGTATATTTTTGCCCTGGTTACAAATCTGAAATACAAATTATTAGTGACTGTACAGTATATTGATATTTATCCTCAGTTGGCAAAACTGTTTTTGATCTTTGATAGAGAACCTGAAATTTCCATTTTACCTGCCCTGTCCATTCAAATATTCACAAGCCCTTCAAGCTGTACCATGATTGCAAGACATGGAGATCTTTACAGAATGCTTATGTTGGTTTATATTTATCTTTCACCTTTAAGAAAGTTGGAAAATCAAGAAGAAATCCATAGACACAATAGGAAAATGCTTTATCAATCATTAAAAAATAGAAAATGGGGCCACATATTCTTGGATATGACTTACATTATAAACAGAAACAAAGATCATTTAGTCTTATTCTCTCCATTTTTCACAAATAAAATAATAGATGTCCTGCTTTTATTCCAAAGCAATCCATGCATGAAGAGAGAAGCTACCTCTCATATTGAATACGAATCAACAGATTATGGCTTATACTTCAATGCCATGTCCGTCATCTCGCATTTTGCGGAGACAATAGGTAAAGCAGCGAATAAAATCCCTATTGAGCAGTGCCATTTTATAACCACATTCACTGAAAATATTCTATTCTCTTTATACCACTTCTCCACCTTGGATAGATCTATTCCTCAAGGAGAGCCAAACGAACTCTTATTGGTTTCAGACAAAGAAGATATGATATCAACTCACGAAATAGAACTTATCGATGGTAAACATTACACCATGCGATGCGACGTATCTTCGGACAAGGTCAGCTTCCTTCATCCCTTACATTCATTGTTATCATGGCTTATCGAGTATAACAAGAGAATTTCGAGTTCATTCGAGTTACAGGATCTTTTCCAAATATTTGACTCGGGGTTGAACAATAATTTCAGTAACGAGACAGACAGAATTAGATCTAAAGCCGTATTTGACTTTCCTTTGAGAACCATCGTTTTACTTTCACAGATAAAAGTGGGATTATGGGTTAGGAATGGTTTGAGTGTCAAGAATCAAATGAATATCTACAAGAACTCTGGTATCCGAGAATTTGGTTACTCGAGAGATTTGTTTTTGGTGCAAAGCTATATTGCTGCAGAATCTCCAAATATTACTCTCTCTGCTATAGTTGACAGATGGGGTCTATGTGACTGGTCGTTGAAGAAAGTGAATAAGTCGAAAACTGATGCGACTTTCACGGAATTGCTCGAGGAGTTCATTCTTTTCAACATACATGTCTTAACGGAAGATCTCCATTTGCACAATAGAAGTGCCGCAGAAATATTAGATTTGAAAATCAAAAGAGAAATCATACAGACGCTATGTTTCAAGTCAATGACATACAGTGCATTGACTTCAGAAATCCCCGAACATATCACAGCCGAGAAGAGGTTCTTTGTTGTTTTCCAACAGGTAACACAAGAGACTCCCAATAGTTCTGTAACCAAGGAGTCAAAGACATATGAATTGAAACCAGAATTGTTTGATGAAGTTGACCCGTATTACTTCCATTATACTTCTAACAAGAGAGAAGATGCAATCAAACTTTTAAAGAAGAGGATTCAAAGACGGGATTCTATACTTTTGGACAAAGTTGTTTTACCTTCAAAACAGGTTGATTGGATCGAAGGTCCGTTTAAAAACTTGATCAACATTGTCCCTACAAAGTTGTTCGCAAACAATATCAATAGGACATTTGAACATGCCTTTGAAATGGAACAAAACTCGGACAACTTATTGGAGTTGACTCTTCATTTGCTTCATATTTGTGTCAAACTACCAAACAGTGATGAGTTTATTAGCCAGTTCGTTAGTGAGACAAAGATTCTTGCATTTTTGTACGGTATTCTGTTGGTTGAAGAAAAGCAAAGTTTGCATGCAGAAGCAAGAATGTTGTTTCAAAAGATTGTTGATGTTTATAAATCCTCAGGTATTTCTGTCGATTCGTTTCCCTTTGAATATAAAGAAGAAGTAGCTTATCCCACTGAGAATTCAGAACTATCACAAGAAATGGAATTAAGGAGAAAAAAAAAGTTATCCAAGAAGAAGAAGCAAAAAATACTGGCCAAATTCAAGAAACAGCAAGAAGAATTCGCACAGAATTATATGAATAGTGACGTCATGGATACGTCTGATGAGGATTTGAAGTTGTTGGGCAAAGACGAATCACCTTTAGACGAAGATAATATCACAGGTTGGCCATTCCCAGTGGAGCACTGTATTCTGTGTCAGATGCCGGCTTCTAAGGACGAGCTGTTTGGAATAATAAGCAACATCGGTCAATCTAATGCTTTTAGATCGGTTCCCTTTGAAGATGAATATTGGTTCTATAAGAGTTTTAGTGACGGTTATAATCTTTGCGAGGAAGTTCACGAGCAAAGGCACGGCAAGTGTGATCAATACTTGAAAGATGTAGAGAAAAGGGTTACAATCGGCCCCGGTTTCCCTTCGAACGAGTATGAATGTGAGTCTATCTTACCGGTAGTTTCTAGTTGTTGTCATGGTATGCATTTTTCATGCTTCAAGAATTTTGTTGAAAACTCTAAGAATCGACAAACGAGTCAAATCACGAGAACTTTGCCAGAGGACCTTCAAAGAGGCGAGTTCTTATGCCCCTTGTGTAAAGCCGTCAATAATATTTTCATACCAATCTTTTACAGCACAAACAAAGATTCCTTTACCAATAATGTCAAAATGGATTCAAGTGAGTCTTCCCAAGATATTGATTTTTCTTCACTCATATTAGAAGACCAAGACAATGTAGTTTCAAACTATTCACAAGAGCTTATAGGTAGGGCTAAATCTAAGATTCAATCGAGATTCCTAGAAGACGACGTCAATAGTCTCTTGAAAGGAAAATGTTCAAATTTCTTACGCCATAGTTCGGAGTTGCTGTCTTCTTTAATTGTCCCCCACGAGAGTCTGGAAGGTCTAATCGCAAACACTATCAAGTCCGTTGAAATATCTCTCCGTGGAGTCTCAATACAGCCTGCTTCTGTTCCTTTAGTATTGAACCAGCTTTCAAATCAAGTCATTACTCAACTGAGAGTTTGGAACCAATTTAAAGAAGTTATCCACGTTGAAAGTTTGTCTTCCACTAATAACAATCAAAACCTACCATCTTCAAGAGCCAATGAAATCACATACAGTGAATTGTCGTTAGGACTCCTGATCAACTTGGATATGGAACCATCTTCGATATACGAAGCAGAAGATTTATTCAAGTTTTTAGTTAGTATTGATCCTATCGAGTGTATAGGACTAGGATATCATTTCTTAGTTGAGTATATATTCAAAAAACATGTCATGCAGAGTTTGCTGATGATACTGGCAAGAGTGCAAAACTATCAATTGGATATTGACGAATGCCTACTTGTCGATCTAGTTGAATTCGATGAATTTGATCTGGACATATCAGATTATGAGTTGATAAATACAATTTACTACCAGTTCGCAAACGAGAACCTAAAAGATAGTAGACTATCCAAAGTCATTTATGGAATGTTGATCAAACTGGTGACTCCATTTTTGAGATCTGTTGCAATATACTCATATATCAAATTTGCCGTGATCAATGAAGAAGAGTGGGTTAATCTCGATCAGTTTAAACTGGAAGCCGATAAGTTATGTTTTGTGCTCAACATTCCAAGCACTATGAATATGCTCAAGGGGATTGTACAGAATGATGGATTGGGCTCTTTCCGTTGTACGAAGGATAATGTATCTAAATTGTTATTAGCCAAGATGCCATATCCTGGAATCATCAAGTTGATCTCGTTACCAGAGAAAATTTTCGAATTCTTCACCAATTTCAACAATACCAAGAGAAGTATGGAGTCAATACAAAGGAAATTCTCAGATCCTGCCATATGTCTATTCTGTGCAGAGGTTTTGGAATTACAAGTTTCTAGATTAGGCGATAAATACGGATCTTGTAATATGCATGCCAATAGTGAATGTATGAAAGGTGGAATAGGAATATTCTTAATTCCCAGGAATAATGCATTACTTTTGTTGTACAAGAATAAAGGTTCGTTCTTTGAGTCGCCTTACGTTGACGATCATGGTGAAAATGAACCCGACTCGAAGAAAGGTCACGATTTGCACCTGTCGACCGTCAAATATGAGGAGTTTATTAGAAGTGTTTGGCTGTCCCATAATATTCAGAACCAAATAGCCAGAAAGTTGGAAAGTCAAATGGATATCGGTGGTTGGCATACCTTGTAATAAGCTGATGTATACTATGACTATGATAATAAAAAAACCGTATTAGTTTACAATAGAAATATTAACCGATTGCTGTAATTAAATGAATATGATACATATATCTACCAATAACAGATAGAATGGAAATAAGTAAAGCGCCGTAAAAACACAAAAAAGAAAGCAGTTACCCCAAAATGATGATGGTTTTCAATCCATCTTTCGCCTGAATTGTCAAAATCAATACCTATAGTTATTACTGAATGGGTTTTCATTATGATTTTGAGGATGAACATTATACATATTTGGATTGTTATATGCATTCCCACGTGAACTCATTTGAACATTGTTCGGCTGCATACCACCTGGTGGAACGTACACCATTTGTGGTGGAGGTGGTTGTTTACGGTTTCTACCACAAGAACAACATTCACCAATACAACAACATAAAGCAGCAGTCATTTCAAGACCACAACAGATCATTCTGAAAATAGTAGAAAGTAACCAAAATACAACCAAACTGGCAAGAACTATACCGACAATAGCTACGATCTTACAAGTCTTGTTGTCCATACATGTGTCCCATGATTTGAAAGATTCTGCGGTCGATTCCACACCTCTTTTGACAAAAGCGTTGTTTAATAGCTCAGTGGGGCATAATGCATCAGATCCCATATCAGGTATAAGTAAAGTAACAAACTCTTGTACGTTTGCAAAGGTTGGGATATACATTTTCAGTTGGGGGTATAAGTATATGATAGGATAGTAGACTGATTGAAGAAGTGTAAGAGTCGATCCTAGTGATAATAGGAAGAAACAAGGATCAATTAAGGGTTAAGTACGAGTTCTCGTGCTCTACCCGCAGATCATGAAAATGTTGCAGATCACAAGCATTAAGTCCAGCCCCCTCTAAAATTTCGAGGCTCGGCCAGGGGCCCCTTCAGAGGTTAATTTTAGATTTTTTACCTGGCGTTGTACATCTCATCGTTATCACCGTTGAGGTTATGCAGTGATATCCATCTTTGTGTTGACCTGTTACCTTCGCCTCCCTTTATTCAACCGTACATGACCCCATGCTTTCCAATTCTCTGCTCTCTAACCTTGAACCATTATTCTCCTCCTGTTCTATAGGAAAGGCAGCCCCCTCCATCAATTGATAAGGCTGCGTACACATCAAGGCGCGGCACTGAACCTCGTCGATTAGGGACTTTAATAGGAACCGACCAGGTCGATTTTGAGAGCAAAAAAGGCCAAGGGAGCCCGAGAGAGTTTTGACATCGGAGGATGGAGGATGGTAAGATAGGCTGAAGAATATGAAGATATAGATTTACTTGTTGTTATAGAGAAAATCGTAATACTGAACTTAAAGTATCTTTTCATTATACAATATATCAATATCTCTTAAAATGTCAGGTTTATTAGGATTCGGTTCAGGCTCAGGTGCTCCAACTTTGAACAGCTCTCAATCTACCCAGGTGAAAGAACAAATCAAAAATTCTATCCTTACTGAGTTTGCCACTGCCCATGCCAGTACTTTAGTCAACAGATTAACAGAATCTTGTTTTGACAAATGTATTACCAACCCAGCCAGTTCAATGTCTTCTGTCGAAACCGCTTGTGTTCAACAATGCTCTGAAAAATTCATGAGGGCTTGGAACTCTGTTTCAAAGACTTATATCACTAGAATCCAAACCCAGGGCCAATAGATTCAAGGCTTCATTTATTGAATTTACAAATAAACGACTTTGATGACTCGAACCATTCACTTTGTTTCCATACGATAAGATTCATACTCATAAGTTATTCTGACGATACCTATTCTCATCCAAGAAAATACATGCATCTCACAACTTACTGTACATATATACCGATATAGTTCGTTCTCTATTAATACATATTTCAAAACTCTGAACAATTAAATTGAAATCTACCCAAAAAGCCTCATATGGCTACCGTAACCATAACTCTGTATAGCTCAAATTATGAGGGAATTATCCCATTTTCAAGATCAGCAAGAGTATATTTTGGCTTGCCTCTTCCTCTACCTCTGCCTCTGAACTTGGATGGTCCTCTTCCCCTTTCACTAATTGTAGTTGATTTAGTGTTGTTTCTATCTTTGCCTTCTTCTTTAGCATCATCATCATTACCGGAGGAGGGCTCAACTTTCAACTTTTCCAACGTTTCTGTTAACTCAACAAGGGAACTGGAATCTAATTTTGATGGTAGTTTGTTACCACAAGAATCAATACCCTGAGGTTCGCACTCTATGGAATTTGTTAGATCTAGTTTGTATACATCGTGATCTTTCTGGAAAGTTCTTGCAGCTGCTGAAGCCCGTTCCTTTCTTCTTTCTGACGCATTGTATTTGGGCTTATTTTCCTCAGCTACGTAACCTGGTCTTACCTTGATTACCTTCCTCCTGGTGCCATCTGGTCGCAAAGAGCCTTCTACATTATCGGATTCTGCCATATTATCTATGATACGTACAATCACTTATTAGTCAATTGTATGCTATCCATCTGGAAACAAGGTTCTACTTAGACTCTATCAGTTTGAACATGTTTTTTTTTCCTTGCAAATCTCGAAAGCTGAAAAAATCTGGGGGAGCGTCTTTTTTTTTTGGAATAAGTCTCTTTGTGATTTAAGAGAATAACGATATGTTTCTTACTTCAAGCGTTAGAAGCTGCAATAGCTTTTCCTGGTGCAAGTAAAATATTATTCAATTAGGTTGCTCTGTTTTTTACCGGAGTTTGGGCTTTATAGTATCACTATAGTACTGTGTTACAATGGATCAAAGTAACATTCCTGGCGTAAACGAGCTAAAGAAGTTTTTAAACTCATCATCTTCGTCACATTTAGCCCAAAACTCAGCGGGCATGTCAACCGAAACATTTCTTTCGTCTTTGATGTTTTCAGCAATTTACTGCGGTTTACAAATATTAATATTCTCGTCCCTAAGATCCAGATTCAAACATTTTTTTCAGCCATTATGCTACTTGGTTCCAGCAAGATTTAGAGTAGACCCTCCGGTAGATTCCTTTTTTGGATGGTTCAAATTCAGTTTTCAAATGAAATTCAATATAAATGATTACATACCTTCTGGCACTCATGGATTGGATGCAGTATTGCTTATCCGGTTTATCAATAGATTAGCTGTGCTCTTTGTGGCTATATCGTTAGTTAACATTCCAATCTTGGTACCGCTTCATTTTTGGGGAGGAAAGCAGGTGGAAGATTCTTCTGTCAAGGGGCTTGACGTATTGTCCACCTCGCACATATCAAGTTCAAACACCCAGAGGTATCTTGGCCATTTTCTTGTCTCGTTGTATATTGTATTTATTTACTATTATATATTGACAGGTGAACTTGAGAGTGTTGTCCGAATCAAGCACGATGGTATCACAGAGCTTGTCAAGCAAAGTAAGAAAAGACAGAAGTATCTTACTATGGTGCTAGTCACCAAGGTACCCATAAAGCAAAGAAATCCAGAAACGATTGCTGCCATATTCGACAGAGTTCCTGGTGGGGTTAAAGAAGTATGGCCTATTTATGATCACCGGGCTCTTAATAAATTGGTGAAACAATATGAGAAATATTTAAGGTTATTGGAAAGATTCGAAGTAGGACTAATATCAAAGGAGGTTCAAAGTTATAACTGTCAACAGAATAAGCTCATATTACCAAGCACTAAATCGATTGGAGTCAACCAGCAATCGCGTCTCGCAAGCACCATGTATCAACCTATACAATTAGTCAGCTCTTTTGAGCTTCCACTGGTTGGATTCTCAAGGCAAGTGGCAGTTTACGATCACTACAAGGAGAAACTAAATGATTTGGGAGCTAGAATCATAGAGATGCAAAGATTTCTACTTGAGCATACTCCAGATGAAGTAAGATTTGAAAGTTGTTTTATTAGATTCAATTCTGTAGCAGGTGCTTACTTTGCCAGACAAGTATTGGTAGGTGATAACCCAGATAAGTTCACCATAGGAACTAAAGTGCACGAACTAAATCCCAAGTCAATTGTATGGAACAATGTTGTTACAGACTCAAGAAAACGTCAGTCCCTTTCTAAATACTTTAGAAACGCAGTTCTGATGTTTTTTTCAATTTTTATCGTACTTTCATGGGTTATACCCGTTGCGTTTGTAGGTTCCTTATCCCAGTTGCCTTACCTCACTGCGTTGATTCCAACTATGTCTTGGATCAATAACTTACCAACGCTCATAAAAGACTTTATAGCTAGTATCTTACCTACTGTAATGCTCTCTTGTTTGACTAGTGTGGCGCTAAGTTTGTTCAGATGGCTCTCTTCAAAAAGATTAGAGAGGTTGAGATCTGAAATGGAAATTAACTTGGGAGGTTGGATTTTTCTATTCTTATTCTTCCACTTATTCATAGTCATATCGGTATCTTCGGGAGCCATTGTGATCCTGGAGCACATCATAAGTCATCCCATATCTGTCCCATCAATGGTAGCTGAGGATTTCCCCAAGGCTGCAAATTTCTTCTTTTCATTTTTTGTCCTAAGAGGTTTGACATTTTTGGGAAATAGCCTACTACAGTTTGGTAGCTTTATAAGTCATCAATTTCTAATCAATTTTATAGACAAAACACCAAGAGAGATTTTTGAAAGAAGGATAAGTATTATGGGAAAACCTCATTGGGGAATTCTTTATTCTACATTTTCTGTATATGGCTCAATTGGAATAGTATATTCGGTTATATCTCCTTTAATTTGCGTCTTTTGTTTACTCAATTTTTTGTTCGATCTTCTGGCGTTTAGGTATTCGTTCAATTATAATTACTACTTCAAAAACAGAGCTGAGACCTTTGGAAAGCTATATTCGATAGCGATGAGGCAATTACACGCTGGAATCTACAGTTTACAAATTTACTTGATTGGAATTTTTTTCCTGGTGAAAGATGAACATGGAGAGAAGAAATGTCTATCTATTGGGGTCCTGATGGTAATTGCGCTGATTATGACGGTCCATGCACACATCAACTTGAACAAGAAATACGACAAACTGCTTGATTATATGCCATTGGACAGGTACCCAGAGCTGAGCAGTCACTCATGCCGAGGTGAGAGTGAGCTCGAAAGAATTTCATTAAGGAAAGAGTATTTACATCCATGTTTTTCATTCGATCCTTTGAGTCAAAAGATCTGGATTCCGAGAGACCATTTTGGTGTTAGTGAATCAGAAAAAAGATTCTTGAGGGTGGATCTAGAGATTGATGCATGTGACGAAGGTTGTGATATTAGTGACAAAGGCGTAGTGACAGTTTCTGGGCCTTCACCTGATCACAAATGGTAAAGTACAATACAAAGCAACATAGCCACAGGAAGGAATTTTCATGCTTATGAGGTCTCATCTTGAAACGGTACATATATTTTCGTGATTTATTGATAAGTGTTTATATTTAAATATAGATACTCTCCGAGAACATTAAAGGTTTTGTAATATAGATCAGAAACCAGCCACCTTTTTCTTTACAACTTTTTTATGTCGCATCGCATTTTTATAAATATTTCCTAGTTGAGTAATATGTAAACATATCCAATTACATTTCTCGATTAGGTTGAGAAACTTAAAAAAATTGTATCTGTCAAGAATAAACGACCCCTGTTTCAGTTGGGACAATAAGGGGGGTATTGACCCAAGTTATTCCCATATCCGCTTCTTACGTTGCATGTTCTCAAGCGATCACAATATATATATCTTTCAATATATGGATATGCAAAAGGGGCAGGCAAGACACGGTGCTAATAATAGCCCACCCAGCTTAGCCCTGCCCAAAATCCAGGCTTACCAGTTTTTTTTAACAAGCGCTCGCCATAGTAAAAGGCGAGGCTTTCAGTGTGAGCAAAGCGATTCTCGGGGACGTGCGGCGCTTTCCTCGCTTGCACGCGTTTAAAAGTTGGCTGGTTTTGTTTCTCCTTTGTGTCAGTCACCCATAAATAACTGCTTAATTCTCCGTACGTCTCTCTTCTTTCTTGCCTTACTTGGGTAGTTCGTTAAATCAATCTGTTCATATATAGACTTACTTGAACAAAGGAAACGGCTGATAGAGAGATCGTACCCAGTTAGTTAAACCATCAAATAAATCAGAAACAAGTCCAAAAGATGGCTAAATTATTTACAAAGACTATAGCATCCGCAGCAATATTGTTTTTAAGTTCAGTGTCATCTGCCGCCAGCTCTACCGCACTGGCAACAGCTACCTGTAACCCATTATCCACTACTGGTTGTTCAGCCGACACAGCTTTAGCCACAGATGTATCAATCAGTTTCTCAGAAGAGTCAGATCGTTTCTCCGTTTACTCTACACCAGACGAAATCTCATACAGTGACGAAGGTGTTAAATTCACCTTGGCCGAAAGATTCGATAATCCATCTTTAAGATCAAACTTTTACATAATGTTTGGTAGAGTTGAGGCATTGGTCAAATCAGCAAATGGTACAGGTATTATCTCCACTCTCTACCTACAAAGTGATGATTTAGATGAAATTGATCTTGAATGGTTTGGTGGTGATGCGACCCAAGTCCAATCAAACTTTTTCTCCAAGGGTAATACCTCGACTTATGACCGTGGTCAATATCATACCCTTTCAGATGATCCACGTACTTCCTACCATAACTATACAATGGTATGGACTGAAACTTTGTTAACTTGGTATGTCGATGGTGCCGCTGTCAGAAAGTTGACATCAGATAACGCAGATGGATATCCTCAATCTCCAATGAATCTTTACATGGGTATTTGGGCCGGTGGTGACTCTACAAATGCAGCAGGTACAATTGAATGGGCTGGTGGATCCACCGATTACTCAGATGCCCCATTTGAGATGTATGTCAAAGATTTGAAAGTCTCGGATTACTCAACAGGTTCTGAATATTCATATTCTGATGATTCTGGCTTATGGACTTCAATCGATGCCAAGAATGGTAAAGTCAATGGTAGATTTGATAGTGCAAGTTCGGGAGATTCTTCATCTTCTTCTAGTTCTAGTTCTAGTTCTAGTTCTAGTTCTAGTTCTAGTTCTACTTCAAAATCTTCAACATCGACTTCTTCGAGCTCTGATAGCGCATCTGCCACATCTTCAGCTACATCAACTTCCAAGAGCAGTACCACCTTGGCAAGTCGTGCCTTAACAACTTCATCTGCCAGTGATGATTTTACAACAACTAAGGATTCCAAAGATGCCACCACTCAAGGTTCAACAGTCACAGCTTTACAATCTGATACTACGTTAACAACTTCCATCACTTCGAGTGAGTCATCTTCTTCATCAACAGCAAGTTCCTCATCCCATAGTATTTCGTCAAGTACCAACGGCGCGTCAGGAATTAGAGTTACTTATTCTTCCAATCCTTGGTTTTCAAATGCCGTTGCCGCTACATTGGGTGGTGTGTTCGTTGTTGCATTATTATAGTATCATATGATTTGATCTGTAGTTCTTATCTTTCATTTTCCTTTTCATTTTATGCTTTTCTCTGGGTTCAAAAAAATTTGTCGATTTACTTAATAAAAAGACTTATATAGTATATTTATATACAATTAATATTATTGGTTTTACGTTACAAAATGTTTTTCTATCACACACATTAGATAGTAAAATACCTGAAGGCTAAACTGGTCTTAGTAAAGGACAAAACTAAATGGTGCACGGATTATAGTTTGCCTATGCTATACACGATTTTTAACGAATGTGTTCATAAATTAAGCAGAGGGGAAAGTAAAGAGAGGGAGATCTATATTACGCAACTTATTCGATCTGCACACGATAGAGTCGGGTGAAGATGCCAGATATAGACCATATTCCGATAATCACATCCACAATGTCTGGAGTTCACAAACCTGAAAATGAGAAAGTTCACGATGACAATTCAAACTTTAGAGGCACCTTCGATGAAAGTAATTACGATGCAAATACACTTCTGGCTATTGAAGACTACATAAGCAAGGCCCTTGGAGAAAGCGCTCTCTCCCAGGATAGGTTTATTATCCACCCTGTGACGAACACATGGACTTTTACACAGGGTCTAGTTCTCGGTCAGATAAGTGTTATTCTACTCCTTGTAGCATTCATCAAATTCTTTGTATTCAGTGAACCTACAGCTGATAGAAAGAAATTGAGTTCGGCAAACAACCCAAGGAGAGATAAAGTAATGATCAATTTGCAAAAATCACAAGAAGGGGAAGAAGGCTCTACCTCCACGATCCTTGAAA
Organism: Wenyingozyma nitratophila; assembly: GCA_030567875.1. Lineage (NCBI taxonomy): Eukaryota > Fungi > Ascomycota > Pichiomycetes > Pichiales > Pichiaceae > Wenyingozyma > Wenyingozyma nitratophila. The sequence continues at coordinate 67,604 of JAJLSW010000029.1, read as the reverse complement.
AGACATATTATGACGTTAAAAACCACGAACCCGAGTCACTTGACTGGTTTAATGTACTGGTTGCGCAAATGATGTCCAGTTTTAGAGCAGAAGCGTTGAATAATGACAACATTTACAATAGCTTAAATACAGCGTTTGCTGCTTCTGCTATGCCTGATTATCTAGATAAGATATCAATAATTGAAATGAATATTGGAAATGATTTTCCCATCTTCAGTAACTGTCGTATCAAGCATTCTGCTGGTAACGAAGATAGACTGGAGGCCAAGATAGATGTTGATGTTTCGGACACATTTACCTTAGGAATAGAGACGAAACTCTTGATAAATCATCCCAAACCACTGGCCGCATCGTTGCCAATCAAATTGAGCGTTTCTATAGTGAGATTTTCTGGTTGCCTCACCGTATCGTTAATATCCACAAGCGATCCAGAGTTCAAAGCATCATTCTCGGAGGACAATAGTGATAATAACAGTAGTAAGGATAAGGATTCCAAATCAGATAATTCAAATCAGACCAGTGGGGCGGGTTTGATGTTTTCGTTTGCTCCGGATTTCAGATTAGAGTTTGAGATTACTTCGTTGATAGGTTCAAGAACTAAATTGGAGAATGTCCCCAGAGTTAGTAGTATTATCGAAAGTGTTTTAAGAAACTGGTTTGTAGAGAGGTGTATTGAGCCAAGGTACCAACTTATTCATTTGCCAAGTTTATGGCCAAGAAAGAAAAATACGAGGGACCCAGTATCATCCAGTACAGGTAATAACACCAATAGTGCTAATGGAAATGTGACATCTACCCCAATAGCTCCGACTCCAAGTCTTGCTTCTACAAATTCCATCCCGTCTGTTGTTGATTCATACGATGAGAATTGAATAATATGATATATATTTATACGAAGTGTTTGCGTAAAGGGCATTATATGATTTATTGAGTGGAGATCACATGTACATAGTTATACGGTAATAAAGATACAAAATACGCTCAAGTCAATTCGTAATATCTTCTAAAATGGATCCTCATAAGGATCGTCTTCATCGTAATCGTCATCCTTCTCAAACTCATAAACAATGGCTCCACCCATAGAGCCCAAAGATTGTTGAGCTTCTAAGAATGGGAGGGAAACATTGTCTCTCGCAATTTTTTGTTTCTGTGATGTCGTTAAATTGAATGTGGTTAATCCCTTGAGTAAGTCTTCTTCGTTAGTGATAGCGTCTGTATCATTTGAAGTACTATCAGCGGCGATTGTGTATGTGTGAGTCTTGGTGTCTATCTGGAACTTATAAATCAACGATCTTCCTGATTTACGACGATAAGTCAATGAAGTTAGAAACTCCTTGTTATTAGAAGATTTAGTGGGTAAATCTAAAAGAGAAATGTGATTGTCTAGTTCTTCTTCATCGATGTCTATCAATATTGGTTTTATTTCGAAAACAGCCGTTGCTAGAAATTGTAATCGACTTAAAAGTGTTGGCGAGTTTGGCGAACTGATATCTCTTGTAGAGGGAATAGATAAGTGATACGAACCGTAAAGAACGGTATTTGGCAGGATCAAACTTTGTAAGAACCCAGACAAATCGTTTTCAAGAATGCAGTTGAAAGAGTCTATTATGATAAGTGCTTTTTTATTCGGGTCTAAAGTGGATAGTATCTTTGTAATCTGGTGTGTAATCTTCGGAGTTGGTACGTTCAGACATTGTATGAATTCGGTGCAGTAGCTGGGTCTGTTCAAAGTTTCGAAGGAGAGATAGATAACGACCAATCCAGGATTGGAAGCTGTTGCCTTGGACAAAAACTCCCTGGTGAAATGATATGACGATTGGGCCACAGTATCTAATGAAAGAATGAAAGGAGAGTTCTCTTTCAGACTGAAAACCCTGTTGAGCAAAACTACGGACGAAGCGGCAGAAGTCATATTGGCTATAGTCACTTTTGATCAGTAGATAGTAGATGTGTGTAGATTAGATGCAAAAAACACTGAAGACGTTAAAAAATTATCATCTATAAAAAAAATATTTAGTTTTTTTAGCTGCTCGTACAAAATAATCGATTTTTCTTATTTTCTGCCTTAAATTATTTGAGAGAGAACAAGCAGATACTGGGGTATGTACCTTTTGTTCAAGCCCACGTACCTAAAATTCGGCAGATGAATGATTGTCATCAGAGTTTTCACCGTCATATTGGTCTGACCCGTCTCCTTCCCTGAAGTAAATACCTCTTTGAAATTCTTCGCCACCAGCTATATCTTCTCTTGCGTCGTACAAATAATAAGCACTGGCGTAATAGGTAACAAGACGAGATTGGTACATAATAATTTCTTCTACATCTGTGAAATCTACATCATCCGGTAATGGCATAACAAGATCCTCTCCAACAAAATCTAAAACTGGAGGGGCGATATTTTGGGTGTCGAATAAGACTATTTTTGAGCTTAACCATTCATCAACCTTGGCACGAGGCGATATTGACAAGTCTTGTCTTGGTCTAAAACTGGCAGGAAAATAGCTGGATACATAATGAGAGGTCGTTATTTCTGTGGCTATCCGTGCCATTTGAGAATGGGTTTCTTCGGGAAGCACATCATTGTTGAGGTTTGTAGCGTGAACATTTGCTAGTCTAATCCTATCAAGACTTTCTCTATTAACTTCACCTAGACTCCACATGCCTGACAGCCTTCCGAAGGCAGTACTGAGATCCTCTGAGATGTTTTTGAGTGAAGTATAGTTATCCTTTGTTATGTCAATTTCACTGGGGTTGATCATTTTGATATCGCAGCTGGTAGTTTCCTTCTTCTCCATAATGGGGGAACCACACGAATCTTGGACAAGACAAGGAGAAGTTGATTTATTGAGTCCATCAACATCTTTTATTGAGACCTTTCTTGCGGTTGTCTTCTTTCCCTTGTTGTTTTGTGAAATTGTTAAATCAATACTGGACATTTCTCTTTGTTCGAACTTTTTTAGTTGTGCCATAAAGTTGTTCTAATTGTTGTATACAAGTTCAAGTAAGTAATTATTCTTTCTACGTAGGTAAATCCACTTGTAAATTGTTATGGCTTACGGTTACTCTTGGCATTGCTCGATTGTGATCTGATACTGGTAACGCGTCCAGTATAAACCCTTGTAGGTATACCAATGAACAAGACACATGGTAGAGAAAACAAAAAGTAAAACTAGAACCAGAGCTACTCCCAACAAAATCACAAACTAGAACCAAAAAGAATCCCCGGAAATAAGCCGCTTTGAGATCTGCGGCTCGACCACTGCTTTCGGAGGGAAAAATCTCCAGGGCCTAGAAGAAACAGATGGCAATTTGGCTGTGATTTACCATCTCGTGTATCTCTTTCAGACAATGGCATAGTATATAAGGCTAATAGATATGGGTGTACATGGTCTATGGGAGATTGTTGGAGCGACGGCCAGGCCGGTTAGGCTTGAGGCTCTAAGTCGAAGGAAATTGGCAGTGGATGCTTCGATCTGGATCTACCAATTTTTGAAAGCGGTGAGAGATAAAGACGGTAATGCACTTCGAAACTCACATATAGTTGGTTTCTTTAGGAGAATTTGTAAACTCCTGTACTTTGGAATATACCCTGTGTTTGTATTTGATGGTGGTGCACCAGCTCTAAAAAGAAAAACTGTCACAAAGAGAAGAGAGAGAAGAGAGGGCAAAAAGGAATCGGTTCAGCAGACTGCTCAGAGAATTCTAGCTGCTCAACTGCAGAAGCAAGCGGATGCAAGACTGAATAACAAGATTGGTTCGCCTATGAAGCTTAAGTCACCTACCAAGGCTAAAAATATCCCACCAGACCAATTGGCATTTACTGAATACTACGAGGATAATAACTACATCGATGGCCAAACCAATACTAGTATTGACAATGATACAAAAGAAAGTACTGAAGCGGTAGTTGTTAAGGAATCACAGTCAAAAAAGATGTTTAGAAGAGAGGATGATTATGATCTTCCTTATTTGGAAGGATTTAAGAAAAACACCGATGATAATAGAGTGATGGAAGATGAAGAGTATTATAAGATCACGGATGATTTACAGGACGATTTGAGTGGTGTTGACCTTGATACGATTGATCCAAAATCTGAAGAATTCGATGAATTGCCATTAGAGACTCAGTACATTGTATTATCACATTTAAGATTAAGATCGAGGTTAAGAATGGGTTATACCAAAAATCAACTAGAGACTATTTTTCCCAATAGTATGGACTTCAGTAAGTTTCAAATTCAAATGGTACAGAAGAGAAATTACTTGACCCAACGTCTTATGAAAGCTACTGGAATGGATAATACCGATGCCACTGAAAGAAGAATTGCTGGTCAAAGAGATAGACATTACACATTACAGAAGAATGACAAAGGATATACTCTATCTATCGAAAACGAGGGAAGTTCGGCAAATGTAGCAATACATCTTGACGATGAAAATACGGGCAAGCTGAGCGTTAAGACAGAGATCAAAAGTGAAGATCTCTTTGGTGAAGAAGATAGCGAAGATGAAAGTATAGAGTGGCAAGATGTCGATGGCGATGAAACTGAGAGACCCAAACGTGGTATTGCCTCCAACCAACCAAGCTTTCAAAGCAAATCGTTTTTGGACCCATCGATTCATGCAAATGATACTGAAGCGCTGTTCATCAGTGAAAGTGAGGATGAGGCGGATGAAGATGTTGTTGTCGTGGATGATCCTGAAGAAACGGAAGATTATAAGATGGCAATGGTCAAGTCTCTATACGAGTATGCTCAAAAAAACAATAAAAAGAGAACTTCTTCTGACGAGGAGTTGAAAAAATACGAAAGTGCCCAACTGAGAGAAGCTATAGAGTTGTCAAAAAGAGAATATAATGATTTGAGGGTCCAAGAGTCCTCGGGTACAAGTAGACCGGCTCAAAGTGAAAATGTTAAGGTGCCATTGATCTTTTCTAAGCTTACCTTGAAGGGGAGCTTGTTTGACAGAGTCAAGGCTCCAGAACCACCAAAGTCATTAAGACCTTCTAAACCACCAAGCTCTAGTAAGAAACCAATTGTTCAAGAAATTGGGAAGGATGATATCATAGATTTCGATCTGGAAGACATCGATGCTGGCACCGGTGTACATGAGGAACACGAGGATGAAAAAGATCCACCAAAACCAAAAGCCCAGCCGCTGCCTCAATGGTTTTCGTCTACTTCGCACAGCTACTCAGGAAATGATTTTCAGAACAAGATAGGTTATAGCAATAGCTCGAAACCGTATGAATCCACGGAGGATGAAAGAGCAGGTCTCATCTCCTATCGTGAAATTCACAACTATATCGATGATCAAGGCGATAATAGTGAGGATGGATTGTACGATGAGCCCAAGAAAGCATACCCCATAGAGATCATTGATGATGATGACGACGACGATGGCGATGATGAGATTGATGAGGACCAATTTGAAGATGTACCATTGATTGAGAACACATCCCTGGAAATAATTGATTATGACCACGTTCATTTAAATGAAGATAAATTGGAGAACGTTGATGGAATTGTTGACGTCTCAGAGGTGATTGATCTTGACTCTGGCGAAACCCCTCGTATTCAAGGTAGAAGTATTGGAGACATATTGAACAGAAATGAAAGTGGTATCGATGCTCAAAACACCTCTTCGAAAGAATCTGATGTTCCTGCCAATTACGCCGACTATGAATTTTCAGAATCGGAAGAAGAGCAGCTTGCCGAGCAGCTAGAAAATGAAGAGCTTGCGTATGGCAAGTTTGTTGATGGGCTGAATACTAAAAGTTCAAATGGCGAGAGATCCTCATTTTGGGACTTAGATAAGGAGAAAGAGATGCAGCAGCAACGTAACAAGGATAAAAGAGATGCAGATGAGGTGACATCGGGGATGATCACAGATGTTCAAGATCTGCTCTCTAGATTTGGTATTCCTTTCATCACTGCTCCTATGGAAGCAGAAGCTCAATGCGCAGAATTATACAGATTAGGTTTGGTTGACGGTATCATCACCGATGATTCAGATTGCTTTTTATTTGGAGGTGAAAGAATATATAAGAATATGTTTAGTGAAAAGAATTTCGTTGAGTGCTATTTTGCAGGAGAGATAGAAAGAGATCTAGGTTTGACTAGAGATAAACTGATCGAGTTGGCACTCCTATTGGGAAGTGATTATACCGAAGGTTTGAAAGGTGTTGGTGTAGTCAATGCCATGGAAATTCTAGCCGAGTTTGCAGGACATCAAGAAGACAATTCCGATATCTTGGCAAGTGGTACTTTGGTTAATTTTAGAGAATGGTGGATAAACTATCAAAATGGTGGGGAAATAGATGAGAAAGAATCAACCCTCAAAAAGAAGTTAAGAAAGAAGTTGAAGAGTACAGACTTGTTTTTAAACAATTTGTTCCCAGATCCATTGGTCTATGAAGCGTATATCAAACCTGATGTTGATTCGGATACTACTCAATTCAAATGGGGTGCCCCAGATTTGGATAGATTAAGAACATATCTGATGTATACAGTTGGATGGAATCAACAAAAAGTAGATCAAGTATTGATCCCCGTGATAAAAGACATGAATAGAAGGAAACAAGAAGGTTTACAATCGACATTGGGTGAGTTTTTCCCATCTGAGATGATTCAAAAGAGAAGAGCCATCATGACTGGTAAAAGACTGAAAGATGCTACATCTAAATTGATCTCCAAGAGTGGTAATGACAGTAATAAAAAGCAAAAGACAAATTAAAGAGCACGGTATGGAATCTAATTAGTTTTTATAGATAAGAAAAAACACACTTGTATATACTTATATTCTAATACTCCCATATATCCTTCTGGTAATCCTCAGTCAATGAGGTATCGGTACCGTAAAGTTCTTGCCACTTGGTAAATCCACCCCTCAATACCCAAATCCTCAAGTCTTTGACTTTCTCCAAGTCGTAGCTCTGTGTGAAGTTGGATGGTGAATCGATCACCTCATTGAGGAACCTTATAAATCTCATAGCTGACGAAGGACCCCTCTGTTGAGATAATGCACAATGGAATACAATATCCCCCTGGCCATTTGCTAATGCATCTTTTAGTATCTTAGGAGCTTCAAACCCTACTTCGGTAGATGGGATATGTAGACAATGTTTGATATGACCACCGATATAATCGGAATCACGCACATCGACAATTAAAAATTTTGAACCGATTCCACTGTGCCCCGTCGTTATCCAATGTTTCAGTGTGTTAGGCTCTAAGTATTTCAGGTTAGCAACCGAGAATGATGACATTATTGTACGAAGGTATGCCTTATATGGTTGAAGGACAAAACTGCAGTGTTAGGCATAGCATATTTACAAAGCAGAGTAGCCGCCTTCCTCCTCCTGTCTTGAAATATTGAAGCAAACTCCGCTCTCGTACAAGCGCATCATGCAACGCACTGCCGTTTTTGATCGGGTATTTTGCTTTTCTTTTGTGCCTGTGCTTTTGAAGTTGGGAAAATCCTAAGAATATCTTAAGACATAATGAATGCCTGTCCAAAAATTAAGACGAACTTAACGGGAAATAATTGAATGAATAGTGCATGACAATAATACATCGAATAAAAAATCAATTCCGTAGAAAAATACAAAACAGTTAAAAGGCAAATTAGAAAATAATGAACGAGAAGCGAATATATAGAAGGACCGGAAATATGAATATATATGTATATGTATATGTACGTTAATATCGGGGTTTCGGGGAACCAATTTACTCGTTGGTATTTGCAGGGAGTGTGTCTTCTGCCTCTTCGAATGAATCATCAGAAGGTGAAGAAGGATCGGATGATGCAATTTGTTCGCTATCATCATGGGAATCGTATTCCGAATGAGAATCAAACCCATTGACCCATTCCTTGAAATTTTCAATCAATGATTTAGTTGATCCATTTCTTCTATGGTTCAATAATTCATTTCCGTTGAATTTGGAAGCGAAATCAGCAGCTGGCGATCTTACAGATATTTTAGCCACATCTTCGAGACTTTTCACTTTCTTAAGCGATTTACCCTTTCTATCATCACCGTTATTCTTACCACGTAAAAACTCTCTCACTTCGAAATAGAGATCTTTGGAAGTTGAGTTTAGACTCTCGTTTGTCTTTTTGAAGTAATTCCTGAAATCTTCAATATTTTTCTTGAAATCAAGTTCATTCTTTTTGAGCCATGAAACGTTCAACTCTTTTCTTGTTGCACCTCTTGCGAAATTTCTCATTAAGTATTTGTCATAATCCCTGATAATCTTCGTTATTATATCGGATGTGGATATTCCTTCGGTTCTTTGTGTAGCTAGAAACATTCCAGCTTCTTTCATTGGCTTATAGATATCATCGATACCTGCGGAGACGTAGGGTAAATCATCGTGTGCACAGTAATCAATGTTGTGCTTTTTCAAGAAATCAAGAGAAAGAATCCACGGAGCATCTTCAATGACTTCGTCGACCCATTTACAGTGTCTCAAAGTTTCATATCTTTGTTTGTCTGTCAATACAGTGAGCCCCTTTCTCTTGTGAGTTTCAACGTCGTTCGGTATACCACATACAAGAACTACATTTGGCATTGCTTTCTTACATTGCTCCAATTGTCTCATATGTCCAAGATGGAAAAGATCAAACACACCATCTGCATATATTCTAATTGGTCTGTCAGATGGCGGAACATTCATTTTATAACCTTTAGGTCTGAATCTTCTATAGTCCTCCGGTAATAACTCATCGTATTCCTTTTCTCTCTTGAGGAAAGCTTCCTGTAGTCTCTTTTGCTCAGCTTGTTCTTTGGCAGAGAGGGCTTTTTCTTCTTCATTAGCTTCGGAATCACTATCTTGTGCTGCTACGCTGGCTCTTCTGCCAACTTTTTGTCTCTTTGGTTCACGCTCCTTTCCGTGATTGCTACTGTTGGACTTGACGCTCTTAGTGGTCTTTATACTTTTTTGGTCATCTGACGTGCTCATACTTGTTGTATCATCGTCTTCGTCATTGAGTTGGGATCTTGTTCTCTTTCTCTTCTTGAAGAGGTTGGTGAAAGAATCCGTCTTCATGAGGAAAGATGAGGCGGCTGAACGAGTTCGTTTCAGCTCAGGCTTTGTGTTCTTTGGTGGCATGATCTACTTGTCCGGAATAACCAGTATTCTTATATACACGTGTCACCAGCTTCCGCTATCACCTCCTAACCGGCTTCAATGTAATCCAGGGCTAATTGAGTTGCTGTGGTAGAGGTACTTGAATATACGGCACCTCCTCCCCTCCTCCTCTTCCATCGTGAAGGACACTGAAATCGTGGCATTGGGCCCACTAAAAATTTGAGCGTGCTGACGCTGAAAAATCGTCGCATGATTTGCCGGGGAGCGCGTCGCGCCTATCGACGCGCAGAAGGGCGACCGAGTCTTTCTCTCGGCCATCTGGCAGGCTGGTTGTGTGTGTGATTGATTGATTGATTGACTGTTTGAGTGTTTGACATGGTGTGTATTTCGTTTACCTTGGACATATTACAAGTAAGAGCAAAACTTACATCACAACAGGAAGTAAGTTGTCTGGCCATCTTGGTGAAGTTTTTGAAAACAAGAGAGATCTCAAATGTCTGACTCAGTGTTCGCAAGGAACCTCTCCACGATCCTGGAGAGTGCTAAGGAGTTCACCGTGAACTCTTTGAACTCCAATGGTGCTACGAATATCAATGCAGCGGCCATCAGTGATTTGATCAACAACAAGATCTCCGAGACAACTACAAAGAAGTTGAGCTCGCAGGAAATAGTGACGTATTTGAGCTCTTCAAATGACAAGGAGAAGCTGCAAGCCTTGAAGTATCTAATGTCTGTCATGGTCCAAAGTCAAACGTTGCATATAGCTGAAAGCTCAGACAGTGAAATGTTGCAGTACTTCCCTCATGTCATCAAGAATATCAATTCGAATAATGTTAAGATAAAGAGACTTGTCTTCATATACCTTACTCGTTACAATCACTTACAACCAGATTTGGCCCTTCTCTCTATCAATGCAATCCAAAAATCACTCACTGATAAGAACTGTGTTTTGAGAGCATTGGCTATCAGAGTGATCAGTGGGATCAAGATTCAAGCCATTCTTCCGATCTTACTATTGAGTATCAAGAAGACCGTCTCGGATTTCTCTCCTCTTGTCAGATCATCCACTGCTGTAGCATTGATCAAATGTTTCAACTTGGATAAAGAGTTTAATAATACCAATTTGAAAAAGGCATTGAGAGATGATTCTTCCATTCCGTTTCAACTATACCGTATATTAGGCACTTTACTTTCCGATAGTGATCCCAAAGTGTTAAGTATCTCTATCATTGCATATAATTCTATTTTCAAGAGTCAAATCGACCTAATACATCCACGTTTCAAGCACATTTTATCACATTTCAACCAATTAGATGAGTACTCTCAAATCTTGTGTTTAGAATTGTTTACTGACTACTGCAGATTATTCATTCCTCGACCAGATCTTGATAAATTGGAGTTTGATGCCGATTTAAGACTTATATTGACTGTGCTCAAACCAACCATATATTCATCTTCGAACGCGGTTATCGTAAGTCTCATCAGGTTCTTGAAAAATATAGTCCCATCTTTTGATTACCTGACCAAGGAGTATAATTTCAGCTCGCTATTGCTGAGAATGATGAACTGCTCAACAAATGTGAATGAAAAGGAGTTGATCCTAGAGGAAATTCTAGAGATTGTAGGACAATTCCCATACGCTTTCACCAATTCCCAGCTATCAAATTTCTATCCCATAATTGAGGATACTCACATAGTTCTCAAGCTTAAGACTTGTATATTGATCAAGCTATCTAACTCCACCAATTTTGACCATGTCTTTAAAGAGCTGAAATACTCCGTAGAGGTTTGCAATTACTCAATCGACTCCAAGGTCTACATCGTCAAAAGCTTGAATGTGTTTTGTTTCTCTCAGTCGTCTACTTTGACTGTTGCTCAGAAAGATAAGTTGTTGAAATGGTATTTAGCAAAGTTTAATGACTTCTCGCAAGATTTATTACTGACTTCTGAGTACATTACAGGTATAAGGTACATCATTCAAACTGATCTTATCTCAAATATAGGCATTTTGATCCAATTGAGTGGAAAGATTCTCGATAAAGAATCTGCCGTGAACTCAGTTGCCAAGGCTACTATCATATGGTTACTTGGTGAGTTTTCAAATCACATAATGGACGAAGGTGTCAATGGAGTTACGAGTTTTGACAGCAAAGTTTTATTGTTATCCAATTCATTGCCTGATATCCTGAGGACTTTGGCGGTTACTTTCACTTCAGATAATGTATTGACTAAGCTGGCAATATTATTGTTTGCAACCAAACTATACTCCAAGGATCTTTACTTATGGAAGTTAAATGACTCCAACACTCGTCCATATGAGTTCAACAACCCCATCTTCAAGATATTCAACCTTATCTTACAATACTGCAAGTATGATCCTACTATAGATATCAGAGATAGAGCTAGAATGATCGGTGCAATTTTACCAAATATACTTTTTGCCGATTTGACTCTTCAATCGAACCTATTGACCAGTTTTGATATGTATTTGAACAGGGCTACGCCTTACTCTGATGATATAATCGCTAGGCTTGAGTCGAAATTGAATGAAATTGAATTGTCAACTCTAATCTTCCAAGTCAATAAAAAATCTCCATCGATTGAGAATGGTGGATCCAACACCGAACTGTTATCTGAGTTTGTCATTGAATATAATAAATCCATTGCAGCTTGGAATGACGACTTGTTGAACGAAGAGATGGTCAAATACTATCAAGAATTGAGAAGCGAAGAAGCAGAGGTGAAAGACTATAGTAAGATTACTACATCTTACAGTAGTAAGACTGTGAAGGCCAACAGTAACATTGGTGGTGGTAGTAACTTCGCATCTTTCGCATCAGCTTCATCTAGAACCCCAACGCCTCCACAGCATCAACAGCGTCAATCCTCGTCACAGCAATTCAGTTCCAATTTTGAAGCTAGAGCCAGTGCTGCTAAGAAATACAATTTGCAGTCATTGGATGATTTCCTCGGCGGAGACTCCTACAATGTTGATTCATTGGTTACTCCCAGAAGAAAATTGATTGTTCAAGAAGAGACCGAAGAGGAGAGTAGCGATGAGGAAGAAGAAGACGAGGATGATGCTGCTGATGATGATGATGATGGTGATGATGGTGAGGATGGTGACGACAACGATGCTGATAGCGGAGAAGGTGAAGAAGAAGACGATGATGGCGACGGTGAGGGAAAACAAACAGGCGAAGATTTCTCTTCGACTAATGATGAAAATGATACATTACTTTGACAAAAATACTTGCGTAAAGTATATACAATTATTATATTAAAAAAATTTGTAAATTAAGTATTCATAAAAAATAAGGGCTATTTATAAAAGTCTAATCAAAGGTAATCTTTTTGGCTTTCTTCGTCATATCAACATCCTTGAAGAAAGCACCATAAGCACTATGTTCTTTCTTCTTGGTGTGAGAACCGAATTTCAATAACTCATCAGGTACAGGTTGATCAGCACCTCTCAATACGTTCATCAAAGCACCGGCTAAATGTTTTTCATGGTCGGTGAATAAAGTATGTGAAATACCTGTTTGACCAGCTCTACCAGTTCTACCAATTCTGTGGATATAATCTTCAATTGTCAATGGGAAAGTTAAGTTGATGACGACTCTAACATTTGGGATGTCTAAACCTCTAGCGGCAACATCTGTGGCAAGCATAAGGTTACAAGTACCCTTTTTGAAAGAATCTAAAGCTTGAGATCTTTGAGATTGGTTTAAATCACCATGCAAAGCAGCGACTTTGAAACCCTTGTAGTTCAAAGTTCTTTCGACTCTTGAAGCTTCTTTCTTATAAAGAGCAAAGATCAAGATTTTATCGTTTGATTTAGAACCTGATAAATATTTGTTTAATAATTGGATCAATTTTTGTTCCTTATCTCTTGGATCAACAACTTCAACGATTTGTTGAATTCTTTTATTAGCGGATAATTCATCTCTGTTACCAATAGAGACCTTGACTGGTTGATTCATGAAAGTTTGAGCCAATTCTCTGACTTCCTTTGGCCAAGTAGCGGTGAACATTAAAGTTTGTCTCTTGGTAGCAGATGGACAACTACCTATGATCTTTTTGATATCTTCTTCAAAACCCTTTTCTAACATTCTATCGGCTTCATCTAAAATCAAATAATCGATTTTACTCAAATCAACAGAGCCTTCGTCCAATAAATCTATTAATCTACCAGGAGTAGCAATAACACAGTTAGCCTTCTTGACGGATCTTCTTTGATCGTCTTTTGGAACACCACCATAGATACAAGTACAGTTTAAACCGGTGACTTCGGTTAATTCGATCATGTTATCGTAGATTTGGGTGGCTAATTCTCTGGTTGGGGAAATGACCAATACTTTTAAGTCATTAGTGTTTCCACTCTTGAGAATGTGATCAACAGCTGGGACACCAAAGGCAAAAGTCTTACCAGAACCGGTTTCGGCAACACCAATGACATCGTTACCATTGATCAAATATGGCCATGTAACAGATTGAATTGGGGTGGGTTTTGGGAACTTAGCAATAACCTTCATGATGTTTTTGTTTATACTACTTGCTAAGTTATCGAATGACAAGACAGGCTTGATGTTGAATTCTTGAGGATCTTCAACGGTGACTTCATTCTCCTTGTAAAAATCATCAGCTTCAGCGGTGGTAGCAGATGAGACGAATTTTCCGGAAGATGGTTCGGAGGATTCCTTTGGAGTCTCCTTCTTTTCTTTCTTATCTTTCTTATCCTTTTTATCCTTCTTTTCCTTCTTATCTTTTTTGTCCTTGTGTTCCTTCTTGGACTTCTTCTTTACTGGCTCGTCAACGTCGACGGACTTTCTCTTTTTATCTTTCTCTTCCTTTTTAGACATTGTGGTGCTTATCGATATCTATATCTCTTTGGCCAAAAAAAAAAACAATAAGAACAAGAAACTAGGAACAGCTTACGCTCTATTATGTATATAACATGAAAAATTTCAAATAAAAAAAAAATAATTAAAAAAAAAACTTTTCTTTTGATCTGCGGCTGAAATGTTTACCGAATGCGGAAGGCACGACATTTTCAAAATGTTGCGACTAAAAGCATGTGGGCCCAATTGGACACACAGCCTCGAAAGCTGTCAAAGCGAGACGGGGAAAAATCCAACAAGTTTCCCGCATATTTAAGCTTTCCAAAGTGGGGAAATTACTCCACTCCACCACCTTCTGCAGGAGGCTACTTGTTGTATTTTACCAAAAGCGGAACATGAAAACTTTTCAGCAAATCTACAAAGTCTTTACCTAGTGGCGTGGTTTTGTTAATTTTACAGCATCAATAAAAAAAAAAGTAGAATATAAATTAACAAACTATATATTAGCAAATGATATGAAGTGATATAATTAATTATATATGTAAACCAGTATTGTAACCCCAGTAATTTATCCCCGATAAATTAGCAATTGATGATGTAAACGAAGTAGTTAAAAACTTCGTAAAAGATAGCGAGATGATTCGATACGTCAATGATGACTTGATCATGTTATTTTTTATTTTTTATTTTATTTGTGTTTCGTATGATGTGATATGTTGTATCAATTTGATAACATAAATGCGAAGATGTGACGATGTGAAGAAATAGTAAATGATCCTTTCATTGATTAAGCAGCGACTTTGTTTAACCATAGTTCATAGTTTGAGGCAACCGCGGTTGGTCTCCTTGATGTTGGTTGAGGTTTCAAATCTAAACTTGAATCAGAACTAGACATGATATCTTGAATAGTCTTGAAACTTATTGGCGCTGGGATAGGTAATGAAGAACTTTTTTGAGACTTGTAACTGGTACTTAAATCATATGCAAGGGAGAAATTCTCCTTGGCGATTGTTGGTTTCTCCTCTAGCTTTGCAAATGGAGTCTCGTAAAGCCAGTGATTATTGTTACTAGACTCTTCGTCATCAGTGATATATTCGTAATTCCATTGTACCAACAACTCATCATCGACGTCATCGGATTCAAAGTCATCCTCTTCTGTATCGAACCCCTTATCGGATACTAAAGAAGGTGGCATTAATAAATTCGATATTATACTACTGCCATGGGTACTTCTTCTCTTCGAGAATCCACCACTTGAGATGGAAGATCTTGCTTGAACAGGTAACGGATAAGTATGCGTATTATCGACATTTTCAATTGAGAAGACACTATCCTCTAAGATATCGTGTTCATTTGTTTTGAAATTGAACACATCGTCAAATTCATCACTTATTGTACTACTACTCATGATTGAAGATTCTTCATCCTCATCGAGGGCTATCAAGGCTACGCGCTTATTTGGTACAGCAGTGGTAGGACTAATATCACCATCAGAAGTGTTTGTCTTTCTGATGATTGTGGAAGAAGTGATAAGTCTTGTCTTCAATGGTTTCCTGGCATTGAACTTAGTCTTTGACTGATCTTTTGTATCTTGTAACTTGCAATTGTTGGAACAGTATAATTGCTCAGATGCACAAGGTTTGTTATCTACGATGCAGTATCTATCCTGAGGGAAAATCATTGAGCGGCAATTGACTGAATATATTTGAGAAATAATATAGTCCAGTTAACACAATGCAGTTGTTTGAAAAAAGTAATAAACAATAGAAATACTAAAAAACAAAAGCTGTCAAGGGTGTAGCAGATATACGTAGATATATATAGTCACCCACACCAAACCACTAATTGTGAGCAAAAAAAAAATTCACAAGAAATTGCCCAAAAAAAAACAAGACCACCGGTGCTGACGACATCCACCAAAAGAGTGGCAGAGCCGCGCAATGACTCCACAGGAAATACCCAAAACTACCCAAAAACTCCCCATTTGCACAGCATAAGTCCGCTATTTGCTCGCTCTTGCACCAAAATACCCAGTGACTCCACAGGGGAAAAAGAGCAAAAATTGAAATGAGCGCACGCGTTGCCACGAGATAACCCGAAGGGTGGAGGCAGAGATGTCGCATTTTCCCAATTGGATGGCCTTTTCGGCTTTTTGGTACTGTGGTGGTGACCATCTTTTGTTTACTTTTCGTTATTACTTCATTAAAGGTTTATATGATATATACACACACGCTGCGTGAAAGGAACTTGGAATCAGTCATACTTTGACTCAGATGTGTGTGTGTATTGTTATTTCTAATTTTTCACACTGTTGTTGTCGTTTTGATCTGCAATTCACATTTCTCTTTGTTTATCATATATATGTACAGGTTATGTAACTATGTAAAAAAATGAATACATAGATAGATAATTCATCTCGACAAACGATTCTGGGGGGGTTGATATCTTTACGTGATTTCTATTTACAATTGATCAATATCTGTCAGTTTCTTTATTTATTGTGTACGCCCAAGTTGATTTCCTCTTCTGCTTCATTCTTCTTCCTTTGCAGCATTATTAAGGGTGTTTACCCTTTCCACATCGAGTCCACTCAAGGTGAAAACTGCTACTGCCATTCTATTCAAGGCTTCTTCGTCGTAAATTGAACCACTATCGCTCAAATCTTGGATATAGTTCTCCAACAATCTCTTGTTTTCTCTTAGTGCTTCATTATCGGTATCGACCAATCCCGAATCAAAGAGATGATTGATTGCGTTGTTGAAATTCATCAATACATCAACGTCTAAGAGTAAATATTCAACACTATCTTCGTATTTGAAAACATTAGCCACAACAGTCTGGAAAAATCCTAGAATTTCAGGTGTCCATTCCACGTCACGATCACTGAATTCTTCAAACAATACACTGATATTAGGGAAATCAAGATCGACTCCGAAACTGATCATTAATTCGTAATATTGTTGCATTTCATCGATATTTTCACTTGTAACTAAGAACATCTGGAAAAAATCTCCTTCTGGTAAGATTAAATGCATATATGGTTCTCTCGTAGAATCGCTGTAGATAAAATCGATAATCTCATATGGCTCATCGTGTTCAACCATTTCATCAACCATCATCTTCTCTTCAATGTGGGTGGAAAATTCAATTTCATTAGTTTCTTCTAATTTACCACTTTCTTTTAAATCATCTGCTTCCATTTGCTTTCTGGCTTGAACCGATGATGAGGTGATCAAGTTTTGTAAATCATCTTGTTCACCACTGATATCAGCACCGGTATTTTCAATAAAACGCCCGAAATCGCCTGCAACACCTTTGATATCTTTGTTTTTCACAAGTTCATTGGCAACTGCAAAGTACTCTTCACTATTCACACATTGTAATTTGACGTATAAAGAAGCAGAGAGTAAAGAATGTGCCAATTGTTTTTCACCCAGGTAAATCAAGGAGTTGATGTAATCACGATATTCGACTCTTGAAATTGGGAATTTATAAACATCGACTCTAAGATTCCAAAGGTTTAACCAAGAACTTACATCGCTCTTCAATGAGTAGTAATCATTCAAGACTCTAAACAATTTTCTATCCAAATCAATACCAGATTCGTATAAGTGGAAGATGATCTTATCAAACAATGAGAAATTGGCTGAACTCAAAGCGGCATGTAAGAAAACGGAATAGAAACGGGTATCAAGTTGAATGTTTTCAGATTCTAAACCTTGAACAACTGTAAAATACATTTGTTCGTTAAATTCAGGAGCTGTACTCAAATTCAATTTTAGGAATTTCAAATGTTCCTCTGATGTTAATTTCATATCACTTTCTAAAATATCGATATAGAAGTCAGATAGATTTTCAGTAGATAAACCGAGATCGTATTTCTGGTATTGTTCTTCTTCAAAGAAATCGGAAACAACTTCATTTGCAACGACTAAGAAATCTTCCAAGACAATATCTGAGAGCAACTTCGATCTTGGTTTTGGTAATTGGTAATAGAGCTCGAAAAGTTGTTGAAGTTGTTGATCTTCAAATCCTTCTTCTCTTAAAGATTCGATAATTTTCTCGATTTGTTTGACTTTAGCAAAGACTTCGTTATCGGTGATCTCTTCTCTAATTGTAGCTAATCTCTCTTCTCTGACATCAACTGCTTCAAGTCCAGTAATACCTTGGAGAATCAAATTGGAATAAGTACCAAGTCTATCCTCGTCATAGGCTTCTTTCAACTCTAAATCATCGTCAATGATAGGTTTTAAGATCTCATCACCGTATTGTTCGATAGAAATCTCAAGCATAGATGGGAAATCGGAGAAATACTCCATTGCTAAAACATTTGAAGAGAATTTGGCAACATCATTTTCAACTTTTTGAAGTTTCTCCTTGACAGCTGCAGAGGAGTTCTTTTGATGTAAAGCGGTATACCAATCGTAAGCCTTTAGTTTACTTCCGTAACCGGACTCTTTTATCATAGCGGTCAACTCTTCGTCATCTTCATCGATCTCCTGGGAGAGTAATGGTTGTTTTTTCTTAGGTGGCTCTTGTTGTAAGAAAGTGACGGAACTTGAAAATTGTCTCAATAAAGTGGTATTTTGAGCGACTCTGGGGATGCAAACAGTGACAGCAGACAAAGCTCTGTAACTAGGTCTCAAAAGTCTTGCACTACGTGCGATTTGTCTCAACATTTGTGTAATGTGTCGATAAACCTATTGATACTATCGCTATAACACAACGCCCGCAACGGAGTTACTTATAAGTTACTACTTGTTTAGAGCATCAAAATATTAAATTAAAAAAAAAAATGTCGCTTGCACCGCCACCCTTTGAAAATATATATATTGCACCGCCACCCTGAGCGCCACGCTGCAGATGCCACTTGGCCCCCTCTGTAACGTGGAGATGATTGAATAAGCGTAGATAGTGTGTCAATTTAGTGATTTGATGCAAGTATTAGGGGAGGGATCAATAAGTTTAGTGCTGGATTATAATAGTTTCCATACAAGGCTATATGTTTTCTCTGGGTTCCACCAAGCAGGACAAGAAAAATTGGAAGCTACGAAGGGTATTTGGACGAGGTAGACAATCAAGTGTATCTTCAACTACATCCTCCCTGGGAAACGGTACCGGTAAAAAGACCAAGAAAACCGACCTTAACAATAATATAAATAACGGCATGGGAACTAGTCCGAGTGCTGATGATGATCTGTTCCTGGATGAGCCTCCTCTGACTCCATTAGAATTATCGGGTTACAAGGCTTCGACACATAAGAGGTTATTATCAACCGAACTTGGAGAAGAGATAAGGTTACATATCCCATCGATACTACAGATCTCGCATACTTGGGAGTTGATATACTCCTTGGAACAAAATGGGGCTTCTTTAAACACGTTGTATAACAACAGCAAAGCTGTAAACGATAGAGATAATGGATATGGGAATAAAAGACAAGGTTATATTCTCTGTGTTATGGATGAAAATCATTCAATATTCGGTTGCTATCTCAACGAATATCTAAAACCCATGGATCGTAAGAGATACTATGGTAATGGCGATTGCTTTCTTTGGAAGAGTGAAATCACCAGTATTCCCAATATATCGAAGACCAAAATTGATGATGATGATGATGATGATGATGAGGGGGTTGTTGACGATATAGAAGAAGCGGATGCTGATGATGCAAAACAACTAAGACTGAAAGTCTTCCCGTATACATCGTTAAATGATTTCATAATCTACTCTGATCATGAATTGATTTCAATCGGTTCAGGAAATGGGAAATTTGGGCTATACATAAATAGCAATTTGGATATCGGATTCACCGATTTTGTAGAGACTTTCGGTAATGAGCCATTGACTTCATCTTTGAATAATAAGTTCAAAATCGTTGGATTAGAATTATGGAAGATCAATTAATTAATTCATGCATACTTACATACATACATACACATATACACACATATGGGTCTTCTTATATCAACTACACTTATTCGCTGTCTTTTAGTTTCACATACATATCTATATATATATGCTTAGTGTGCTCATTGTTTCATCGATATGAATTTATATAGAGACATATAGTGATCACATGCACGAGAGTATATTAATTAATTAATCAATTATTTAAAAATTATATGTTATCCGCAACTTCCTCTTCTTTTTCATCCACTTCTGGAACTTGTGAGACTTGTGAAGTTTCACCAGGTGTAGCAGTCTCACCTTCTGTGGAAGCAACAGCTTCCTCTGCTTTCTCCTTTTCGATTTCTTCATTCTCTAAACCTTCTTTTTGAATCTCTTGGACTTGGGCACCTTTACCATCCTCGGAGTATTTGCTTCCAAATCCCATCTTTCCGAAGAAATCGTTCAAACTAGATCCAAACGATTCACTATTGGCATCGGAGTCAGAGGATGAAGATACAACATCATCTGGTGAAGACCCTTCTTTGCCCTTGTTCTTCTTGTTCTTGACGATCAATTTACTTGCCGCCTCTTGAATCTCTTCTTTACTAAATGCGTCTAAATCAGATACTTTCTTACCTGCCTTACCAGGTTTACCGGCTGCCTTTCCCTTCGGACTCTTGGCACCTTTAGAACTCTTTGTTGGTTTCCTGGTATCAAATGAATCGAAGGATTCTAAATCAAGGTCATAGTCATCTGTGACTTTGAAACCCTTGGATTTGGCAGATTTAGAGTCGGATTTCTTGTCGGAGATGATTATATCATGATCTCTAGTTCTAGAACTAGAATCGTCATCATCGGATAATAACTTATCGATGGCGTGTTCATCATCAGCTTCGTATTCAACTTCGTCGGAGTCACTGGCCAGTTTACTTCCCTTATTCTTGCTCTTGGATGTTGAGCTGTTGTCTTCTTCTTCTTCTTCATCCAAAGCTGAGGATTGAGGTTTCTTTTTGTTCTTGCTAGCTTGCAAACCAGCAGATTTGGATTTGGAACTCTTACTTTTACCTAGACTGCTTAAATCGTTAGGATCTACTTCTTCCTCTTCTTCTTCTTCTTCTTCCGGTACCGAGGCTACCGCTGCAGATTCGACACCTTCTTCGTGTTCTCCCGGAACAGTAGTTGGTGTGACATCTAATTCTTCGTCTTCGGTTTCGGTTTCAATAACATCACTCAAAGCAACGTCTTCCTCCTCTTCAGGATTATCATTGGAAATCTTGGCAAATCCACCGCTATTGTATTGGTTATTGGTCTTTGATTTTGATTTTGCTTCTGAGTTTGAAGAAGTACCTGTTCCAGAAACTCCTTTAGTTTTCTTAACACCAAACACTTCATCGTTATAATCGTTGTAAAATCCGTCGTCATTATCATCGAGATTCAATTCATCGTATGCATCGTCTTCTAATAATCCCATATCCGATGATGATAATCTACCATCGGATCTCTTACCGATCAAGTAATAGTTGACCCAAATATCACCCAATACATTATATCTAGTAGTGTCTTCTTGAGCAACATCGACCAATTTACCCCTTGGAACTTCTTCGTCTCTTGAACCACCACCAATGACGTCATAAGCACACCAGAGATAGTTTTCACACTCTGAAGTCATAACCCATCCTCTAGTTGGTTCATTTTCATTTTCCAAGTATTCCACTTCAAATTCAGCAGGTGGAGGAATTAAGAAATTGGTGATCTTCAAAGGTGATAAATATTTCTTACGTAGATCCATCAATGACATACCTTTATTACGCTTATAGTTGACATCTTTGTAATAGGCATTTAATTTTTTACAATTCAAGAAACCTGAATTGAACCAAAGTAAAGTCTTTCCATCATCTGAGATATGACCAGGATGGGTTGAACATAATTCATTGGAGACCAATCCGTCTTTCTTGGGACTTAATTCACCAACAGCAACTGCTGGATTAGCATTGAATTGATAGTTATCATTACCTGCAATTTGTTGACCTAACCAAATCAATTCCTTTTCACCATGAACTGAACCGGTGATCAATTTGAAAAATTGCATCTGTACAGAGGTTAAAATACCATCGAAATGGGTTTTTCTATTCATCAAGAACAACCCACTTTCCATGAAATGTCTAGCCTTTTCTTGGAAAAATCTATTGGATAAGACCTTATCAGAAGGTTTTGGAAGTCCAAGGAATTTAGCATCATTATCAGTTGTTAAGAAACCGGTAAAGAAATCGACAATACCATCGTATAAGAAGGAATTTGCCTCTCTATCCCTGAAAAATAATGTTTGAGTTTCTTTGAAAGCCTTTGAATCAAAAAATGCATCGATTTGTTGTAATGGAACGGTATCTGCATCTAACATGATCATCTCTTCGAATGAATTAAATAATAAAGCCAATAATTTCATACCCCAATGTCCAAAGGCAGATTTATATTTGAAATGGATGGATTTAGATACATCGACAAAAGTTATATCTTGAACTGGGAAATTCGATTTCAATTGACCACTGTTACTTGAACCTAATAGACTTTCAAAGATTTTCTTATTTGAAGATTTCTTAAATGATTCGGGTAATTTCATGACTGGTTCGGTGGCTACTTCCATGATTTTTTTAATTGAAGACTTTGATAGATCAATTACACCATTATGAATGATTTGAATTGGTAAATCATTGTTTAAAGCTCTCAAGATGGATAAGAGGCCCGTTAACTCTGGAAGATGAGCATCGGTTGCAGTGATCACAATACCTCTACCTTTTGATTTAGACTGTAAGACCTTGACAAAACATTCTTCTGGTTGAACATGGGTGGTTTCAAAAGCTTGATCTGCATATGGTTGTAGATTATCCTTTAAGACATCACCATTTTTCTTATATTTGGTAAACTGTGGTGAAACTGGTAATAACCATGGAAATAAATGATTTTGATAAACTCTACATAATGAAGTGGCTTCATCAACTTTTAAATCGAATAAGTTTCCTTGATTTAAGAAGAACTTACTGAAAAATCTTAGATTTTTGAAGTTGTTATTTGCTTGATGACTGATCTTATTGTTGAAATCAATCTTAGCATTTCTCGTGTCAATTATTGAATTTTGAAAGAAATTCTCCTCGTCCAAACCTAAGAATTTCAAATCGTCATCGGTCAAGATTTTTTTAATCTTGAGCCATTTTTGTAACCTTGAGTGGATGTAATTTTCTTCATTATAGATATCCCTATAGATTTGATCAAAGATAGGAGCAAATTTGAAATGTGATTTGATCAATACTTGGTTAAGATAGATATCGGATTGCTTTGCCAATGAAAGACTTTTGAAATCTGGGTAATTGGCGTTCAAGATCTCATATGGGTCCTGAGAAATCGTAACATTACCGTCGACTTTTTCCTTCAATAGATCATCTAAATAATCCATCAATTTAAGCCTATTGTAAAATTCATTGGTATAAATATCGTCACTACTTGTTAAGGAGTTCAAATATTTTTCCTTGTATGTACCTTTATATTCCTCACCCAATTGGAAATCAAGACTCGAACCATAGTTGAATTGATATCTGATGATAGAAAGGGAGTAATGAAGAACAAGATAGAATAAGAAGGTAGCGATCACAAGTCGCCTATTTGATCTAAATACCCTCCTGACTCTCTTTTCATGGAGGTGTAATTTCTTTCTCGTACCCAGGGATAGGAAAGAGATAAAGGGCATTGTTGCCAACATGCTGAAGAATTCAAATTTAGGATATACCTGTTGAATTGATCGTACGTATGTGTAGGTATATATATAGATATATATGTATATGAACTATATGCAGTTTTATGAAGAGAAAACTCAGATATATATATATATATATATCATCAAGGAGCGAGATTAAAAATACATGAACATGCCGAGCCCGAACTAACAAAGCGTCTAAATCATTTATCTAATTGACGCGCCTCCTGAAAATAAAATGTTGGTCGCGACGGGTGTGGTGTGGCGCGCCAGGTTCACTGGGCAGTACGTGGTGGTGTGGGTGTGAGAGTGGGTGGCGCGGGGGAATGTTGTGAAAAAATGTGTGGCGGTGTAGTGTAGTGTCGAGTGTACAATATTGTAGAGACGATCGACTCTACAATATTGTATCGACGCGTCGATGACGGGGGGAACCCACGTGCAGGCAGTTGAGCGGCTCTTCTCTTTGATTAGCAGAGTGCAGCCAGGAAAAGCTGACATTGAACAGGGTGGGTAGGTGTGGGAGAGTTTGATTGAGTTTAATTGGATTGAGCTGAAAGTTTCAAACACCATCTTCTTTGAACTGGTATATAAGTCTTTACTCCACATATCACACTCACTATCACTGCCCTTTAGTACCCCCCTTTTTTCCCCCTTTTTTCCCCCTTTTTTCCCCCTGCAAAGAAACTGTCGACTCTTCTGCCCTTACCTCAGTTCTTTAGATAGAGATGAAATTCGGAGATACTTTGAAATCTTCTTTGATCAAAGAATATAGTTATTACTATTTGCAATATGACGATCTAAAATACCTTTTGAAGAAAGTATCAGGTCCTACTTCTGAGACATGGTCTACCAACGACGAAGAAGAATTCGTCACTCTTCTTGAATCAGAATTAGATAAGGTTTTCAACTTTGTCAGATTAAAGCATCAGGAGATCTTGAGAAGAATCAAAAACGTTGAGTCACTGGTCCATCAAACGGTGGAAAATTCTTTGAATACCCCTGTTGATGACCCTGAGTACGAACTGTTCGAACAAGATTTCGAAGAATTAGAAGAAGAATTAAGTGATATCATTGCTGATGTTCATGATTTGGCTAAATTCACAAGGTTGAATTATATTGGTTTCCAAAAAATCTTGAAGAAACATGATAAATTGACAAATCAAATCCTTAAACCTATTTTCCAAACAAGATTGGAGACAAAGGCCTTTTTCAAAGATAATTATGACGATTTAATCGTTAAACTTTCTAAATTATACGACCTTGTTAGAACAAGAGGTAACCCTGTTAAAGGTGATTCATCTGCCGGTGGTTCAATGCAAAATTTCGTTAGACAAACTACCAAATATTGGGTTCATAAGGATAACATCACAGAATTGAAATTGATCATCTTGAAACATTTACCAGTCTTAGTCTTCAATTCGAATAAAGAATTCGAACCAGAAGATTCTGCAATCACCTCAATTTACTACGATAACAAAGATATGGATTTATACTACGGTAGATTATTGAAAACAGAAGGTGCCGAAGCCGTTAGAGTTAGATGGTATGGTGGTATGAACACCGAAACTTGCTTTGTAGAAAGAAAAACACATAGAGAAGATTGGACTGGTGAAAAATCAGTCAAGGCTAGATTTCCAATCAAGGAGAAAAATATCAATGGTTTTTTCAAAGGTAGTTTCTCCGTTCCACAGGTCTTTGATAAGATGAGAAAAGATGGTAAGAAATCCGTCCAAGAGATTGAATCATTGGAAAGATTGGCTTCCGAAGTTCAATATGCCGTCATTTCTAAAAAGTATAGACCAGTTATGAGATCTTTCTATAATAGAACTGCTTTCCAATTGCCCGGTGATGCAAGAGTACGTATTTCTCTTGATACAGAATTAACCATGGTTAGAGAAGATAACTTTGATGGTATTGATAGAACCAATAACAATTGGAGAAGAATGGATATTGGTGTCAATTTCCCATTTGCCAATCTTGCCGAAAAAGACGTTGAAAGATTCCCATATGCCGTTTTGGAAGTCAAATTACAGACTCAAATGGGTCAAGAACCTCCACAATGGGTTAAAGAGATGGTTAGTTCTCATCTTGTTGAAGCAGTACCCAAATTCTCTAAATTTATCCATGGTTGTGCTACTTTATTACCAAATCAAGTAGACTTAATTCCATTCTGGCTACCACAAATGGATGTGGACATCAAAAAACCTAAGAATGATGAATCTTATGGTATCATTCGTCAAAAATATCTACAAAATTCAGCTTCAGGTGCTCCAGGTAATGAACTAGATGAAGAAGAGCTTATTGATTCTCATGTCAATGGTAACTCAAGTTATGGTGCTATTATAAACGAATCATCAAATAGAGTTGAACAACAGTTCAACAATCAACAAAAATCAATAATGGATAAATTGTACGATGTTTATCTCAAATATACAGCACCAGATCATTCTTTCAATAAAGTGCCCGATGGAACTATATTTGAGACAAAATTCTTTGCCCCACCAGGAAAGAAGATTAGTGTACCCGTTAGAGTTGAGCCAAAGGTTTACTTCGCCACTGAAAGAACCTACTTGAGTTGGTTATCAATCTCTTTGATATTCGGCGCCACTGCTCATACTTTGTTATTGTATGGAGATGCCGTATCTTTAGTAACTGCAACCATGTTTTATTTGACTGCTATATTGACTATCGTTTACTCTACTGGAATGTATCTGTATAGAGTTGTCAATATCAGAAAGAAGAGGGCAGCAAGATACGATGATCAATATGGTCCTATTGGTATATGTGTTTGTTTGGCATTGAGTGTCTTCACTTCATATTTATTCAAAGTTCTTAATTGATCAAATTTTCTGCATGATAACTTCACTTCATTTTCTCACACCATTTAATTACATACTCTTTCTTTTAAATAAGCACAAATCAAATAACAATATCTATATATGTTAAGAATAAATCAGTTGAACGTATATATATATATACTAGTCGTTCTATACGTAATCGTGATGCTCGTCGATGAACTGATAATGGGCATGCACAGGATCGAGATCACTGTTATACCAGAGATAGGCCAATACTGGGTCATAGGAGTATTCCCGCTCACGTATAGGATCCTTGAAAGCAGGATCAAACTCCCAACTCAACCCTAATTCCCGCTGATAGTAACAGTTGAACTGAATACTCCTATGAAGATAACAAAGCTGTTTATACACCGGGTCCAACTTTCTCCTATTCGTAAACTCGACATCATAGTCAAAATTTTCAAATGGGATCTTCATATACCTGTGGAACTTCTTCTTCTCCTCGTTGAAATTAAGATTCTCAAAACGGTTCTTCTTCATCGCTGTTCGTTTCACTTTTGCTTTCTTAGGTACCTCACGATGCGTAGTTGGTCTATGGATCGCATTGGCAGTACTATTAGGATGATAATTTACAACCATTGCAATCGATTTGAACCGCGGTGATACAGAATCGTGCCTGTGTGGTGGTCTCCACGCTGCTGCTGCTACTCCTTCTTTCTCTTTGAAATCAATTAGACTAGTTGAGAAAAATGGTTTCCCACAGTTGTACTTATCAATTTTCTCATCTGCTTCTTTCCATCTTATTGTATAGTTCGACTCCAGTATGGACCCTTCATTTGTGTCGTGGGATTCTTTGCAGTCATTCTCGTCGTTATCATCTTCGTCATCGCTATCTAACTCTATTGTCCACTGTCTCTCCCTGGAATTGGAAGAATGTTTCCTCACTACAATCGCCACTTTTTCAGGATCTATCTCAACATTAGGTTTCACTTCGGGCTCTTCAAAAAAATCTGAGTACCCTGAATAATCGATAAACTCCTCCGATTTGGCGGTTTCGTTTCCAAGATTCATAGATTGACTTTCTTGGTTCGGCAGTGCTTGGTCTTCTTCCTCTATAGATGTCTCGTACTTCTGTCTCAATGAAGATTGATTTTCCATTGCTATGTAATTGTCTTCTTTGTCTACCTGAGATCTTCCGCTTTCATTATCATTGCTAAAAAGCAGTTGTATCTCGTTGTCTAGAAGCTTGTGAATCTCTTGTATTGATAGCGACTGAATTTTCCCCTTCGAATATTGATTCTCTTCCGCTGTTGTCAATGGGGATTCTTGGGCAGAAAGATATAAGTTTCCTAGGTATGTTGACGATTCGTTTTCCTGGTCCGACACTAATCTGCTTTCTTGAACAAAGGAATGAAACTTGAGACCGGTTTCATCTGAAGAGCTCATTTCTATTGAGGTATTTGATAGTGGATCTTCGTAGGAAGGTAATGATAGATCCTCTGTAATCCATAAGTATAATAGAATGAGAAGTTGACCAGACTCCATAAACAGTAAGTAATGTGACATTATACTTGCAAAAATAGTAAGGTACTCATTTGAAGTAACACCAACGAGCATGTACGATTCGGCCATAGTTGAAATCAATAGCAACAAAAATAATACAATAGCATTCAAGATATGACATTTTAGTGCCATTGATCTCGTATTTGCAATGCAGCCAACTGAATTATAATCACCAGCAGCTTGCGAATATGTACCTGATGGGGTGTGTTTGGCAAATGGCTTGATCTTTGGTGTGAACGAATGTAAATTTGATTCTAATTCAAGTGGCCTTTTAAGTCCAGACGAATTGATATTTTCCGTAAGATTATTGGATGTCTTGACGTTGATTCCAGGAACTATATTATCTGATTCTTGACTTGATATATTGCTCTTCTTCTCTGCTGCTCTTTTCTTCCTACGACTTTGAGAGTTTTTGATTATTGGGCTAGTATTCAAACGCTTTCTCATTGTCTGACGTCTTGAAGAATAACTGTAAGATAAGATTCGCAGATATTAGGATAACCCACCCGAACAAAGTTGTAGAGCACTGAATCAATAGTCGCCTGGTATATATGTTTCCGGTCTTGTTGATGATATTTTAATCATTCTACTGTATAGGTTTTGCTCACATCGGGAGTATATTTGCAGTGCCGGGGATCTAAAAGTACTTGGATCACAAAAGCGTGGTAAGGTATTTTTGTTGTGGCCCAGGGGCGGTAAAAAAAAACCAGGCGTGCGTCGGGAGCTGTCCGTGGTTTCGACCAAATTGACCCCACTCTCGGCTAGTGGCAATCGATGAAAGCTAGACCATCAGTCGCTACAACCTATTTTTAATGACAATATATCCTACCACTCATGCAACCCTACTCTATACAGATATTCACAACTTTGACAGCTAAGTGGGGTACAAATGAGGAAAAAAAAAACACAGCAAGAATGGCCTAATTTACGGTGTTTCTGAATATTAGTCTACAAGCTATTTATAGAAGCTCCCAAATTATATATACGTTTTTATTCCCCTGCTCTATTAATTCATGTAAATTGGAGTAAAGTATCGCTTCTAAATACATACATGACATCATATTGGCTGGAAATGATAGCAGCGTGATCCATGAATGGAATAAGAGAGATAGGCACTTGGACTAGAGAAACTCAGGTATCATATTCACATTACTCTCCATGCATAAGTCCCCACAGGAAATCACTACTGGGGCATTTCTTTTCGGCATCTATTGGGACCTATTTGAGATTATCTATTATTGGGCATCCAATTTTAGGTTAACCATTCCTAGTTTCTGTTTATGTTTATGTTTCATGTTTATGTTTCCCTACGTGATTGATTGTAAATATTCTCAAAATACTTAGTTTCTCTCTATTTTTAGAACCTTGAAATTTAACATTTAAACACCTCGATATCCTTTGAGTAAAGCCTTACAATCTATCAATGTTATTTTAGTACATCATCTGGTAAGTCCAAATTCCAAGTATATACTCAAGCAAAATCACTTAACAGTACAATGCTCAAATTAATCTCAGCTTTATTGCTTGCTAGCATCTCATATGCCTCAGCTGAAACCGTTGATCTCTATATCAAATCCTCATCATCCGTAGTTAATGGATTAGGTATCTCATCTACACATGAAGGTGCTGGTTTCAGTTACTTCTTTGCTGGTCAACAAGCTGAAGATCTGACTTACACTCCCGAAAACAAAACTCTTTCTACAAAGGTTCCCGCATCGAATGGTGAATTCACTTTTTACTTTGCTGTATTTGGAGGCTTCTTGTCCCTTGGTATCGTTGGTTATCCTGCAGTGATCACTTTTGATTCCGATGGTGTCTTACAATTGAACGGTACTTCTGATGGTCTCTTTGCTTGTATGAATACAAGTGACCCGTATGAATACTCCAATAGCCAGTATGGAATCATGTACTTTGGCTCAGGATCTGCTCTTCCTGGATGTATCGATATCACTTTGACTAAATCTGCTTCTGCCGTGGCCTCTTCCTCTGGCCCAGTTTCCTCTTCTGCTTTGCCTTCTTCCTCTTCTTCTTCTTCTTCTTCTTCTTCTTCTTCTTCTTCTCTCGCTTCTTCTTGGGTTTCTTCAACTTCTCAAGTTTCCGCATCTGTTGCTATAGACAGTACCGTTGTCACAACAACCGATGTTTCTACCACACTGGCTACTGTTTGTTCAAAGTGTACCGAGTCAACTACGGTCTCATCTGCTTCTTCTACCGCTATAGTTTCTGACTTTGTCAACGGAGCCTCTGGTAACTCTAATTTTGCCAAATATGGTTTGGCAGGTGGCTTACTCGGTCCTCTAGCTCTTTTGGTCTAATACAAATCTATTCGAAGGAAGTCAAGCCGAGTCGCTTGGATTTACTCCAACTCGTCTCATATCTCTTGCTGCAAAATAAAAGCTATTGTTCTATTATTTTATCTATATCTGATATGTACAGTCTACACTGTTGTCAATAATATAATTGTCCTTATATTTTTTTATTTTTTTTTTTTCAATCGTATTTTTGATTCCATTTAATGCTCACTACATATGTTTATATAAAATTATTCAAGTTTATATTGAGATAAAGGATAGTTGCGATATTTACTGAGGTGTAAAGCCGACTGTTGAATGTAACATGTTTCTGTTGTATCAGTTGATGGGAAAACTTAAATTTTGAGGTTTAAGGTAGTAAAACTGAGATAAACCTTCTCAATATATGTATTAGTTTCTGTTCTCGAAAAATCCAAAATTCTGAACATGTTTGAGAACTATTGTATCTTTGCATATCTGAATGATACAGAGACAAACCAACCTAGTATGTATCTACGTACAAGAAAATACTACAACATTAAGTATCTTCCCATAACAACTTTCAACAGTGTTGTGGCTCCCCTGTATATTTTAAACTACACACCCGTGCACATGGGACGCCATATAACCGTTTTCGCTCCTTTGTTTACAAATTGCCAGATTCAAAAAACCAAAACATTTAAAACTTCTCTGCTGGCACTACATTCATCTTGTTTCGAAGTGGTATCCTATTAAATCCAAAGCCTACATTGCTCTTGAAACAGTTATGAACATGATTGGAGCGAGCAGATCAGAGTTATTACAGTGGCTAAATACCAACTATTCGTTGAATCTCACCAAGATCGAACAATGTGGTAATGGTGCGGTCTATTGCCAAATTTTTGATTCAATCTATCAAGACTTGAACTTATCAAAAGTCAATTTCAAACCAACTGCTGAATACCAGATTATGAACAACTATAAACTGCTACAGGCCGGATTTGCTAAACACAGGATTTCCAGAGAGGTTCCCGTTGAAAGATTGATGAAATGTAGACTACAGGACAATCTTGAGTTTTTACAATGGATGAGCAAGTTATGGAGTGAAAATAGAGTAGACGACTACGATGCAGAAGCGAGGAGAAAGAATAGCACAACGGCTGCCACGGCTACGAATAGACGTGTTATTTCTGGCCCCCAATCTAGCCTTCCTTCAAGAAGATCAAGTTTGACAAACAACAATAACATCCTTAATACTCCATCAAATACCTCTTTGAACCCACAGAGCACTAAAGTCAGATCTTCAATCCCAGCTACGCAATCAAGAACTCAAAGAGTTCCATCTGGAGGCAGAAGTTCAATAGTCACTCAAAATGAAAACCAAAGCTATAATAATCTTGGGGCAGAAATACAAGAATTAACTTCAATGAACGAACGTCTGGCTAGCGAATTGAATGAAACTAAGATACTTGCAGATGGGCTAGAAAGAGAAAGGAACTTTTATTTCAGTAGACTAAGAAGTGTTGAGATCTTGATACAAAATTTAACGGATAAATTAAACTTGCAAACACCCAATGGCTCAGACACTGGCGCCTCGAAAAATGTTGACGTTAACATAGGCGATTTAATTGACCAGATCCAGGGTATCTTGTATGCTCCACAAGAAGGGTTTGAGGTTGATGATATGAACGTAGAAGATGAAGTCATGGCTCATAATGATAATTTTGAATCAAGAACCCCCATTGCTAATTTTGACGATGCTGAGACATTTTAGGACAAAATTCTTGATCTCCTCAATTTTCCGTGCAGAACCCAAGCCAAATGGAAGCCTATCCTTCCTATTATTTATATAGTTAATATTCTTTTGGTTTATAATAAATATCTCAAATATATACCCCAATAACACATCACTCAGAAAACCAGATCTCTCCACACACACACAACATAAATAGACGTTGCGTCTTTCGGTAGGGTAAATATATAAATGCTCGTCTTCTCGGAAGCTCTATATGAGGCAAAAACACTGAAAGCTAAAGAGAGGAGAAGCCCTAAAGGTGGAAGGCAATGACCGTAAAGCGATTACTACTTGTATTACAGTACCTTCATCTTATAAGTGTTAATCGGAAACGAATATTCATATATAGAAAGATCCACTGATATCTTTGCTCCTTCATTTCCCCTCTTCTTCAAACACACATATCGGCCTTTTTGAAGATAATTTAAGGAGAAATACTGGAGAAAATGATATCTTCCAGAGTACTCTTCCCAAGGGCGGGTATAAGCAATTCAATTGTCAAGAATTTGACTACTAGGAATATACAAAACAGGGCATTATACCTTGGTCTTAGAAATTTCTCTAATGAGTCCGGCATTTTACAATTTAGACAAAGCTCATTCAAATTGAATGAGAATGAGAATGAAAATGATAAGGATAGTAAGAACAAGAATAACCAGAATAGAGGTAGAAACAATGCTAACAGAAATAAGAACAATAATAACAATAACAACAACAATAACAACAACCAATTTGATTGGAGTAAATTGGGATGGAAAGATTTCATATTACCAGGTATTTTAATCACTCTTGTATTAGAAAGTATGGTATCATCATCTGATCATCAACAATTAACTTTCCAGGACTTCAAAGTGAATTACCTTGAAAAAGGTTTAGTTCAAAAGTTATACGTTGTCAATGGTAACAGGGTTGATGCGGAGTTAGTCTCAAACTATACCGGTGTCAAAACAGTTACTTTTACCATTGGTTCAGTCTCATTCTTTGAGCGTGAAATAGATAGAATTCAAGATAAATTAGCTATTCCTGCAAACGAGAGAATCCCTGTTGCATACGTCGAAAGAATCAGCCCCGCAAGTTATATAGTAGCTTTGGCCCCAACAATTTTAAGTATTGGTATCGGTGTATATTTCATTTACCAATTAAGAAAGAGAGCATCTAAAGGTGGTGCTGGAGGTGGTCCTTTCGATAGCTTCATGAACGTAGGCAAATCCAAGGCCAAATTATTCAACAAAGAGACCGGCATTAAAGTCAAATTCAACGACGTTGCCGGTTGTGACGAAGCTAAGGAAGAAATTGTAGAATTTGTCAACTTTTTGAAGGATCCAAAGAAGTACGAGAGTGTAGGTGCTAAGATTCCAAGAGGTGCTATCTTATCTGGTCCACCGGGTACTGGTAAAACTTTGTTAGCCAAGGCAACCGCTGGTGAAGCTGGTGTTCCTTTCTTATCGGTTTCTGGTTCTGAATTCGTCGAAATGTATGTTGGTGTTGGTGCATCAAGAGTTCGTGATTTATTCAAGACTGCAAGACAATTGGCACCATGTATTATCTTTGTCGATGAAATTGATGCCATTGGTAGATCAAGAGAGAACTCTGCCATGAGATCAAATGATGAAAAGGAAGCCACTTTAAATCAATTATTAGTTGAAATGGATGGTTTTGATAGTACAGATCATATTGTTGTCTTAGCCGGTACCAATAGAGCCGATGTATTAGATAAAGCCTTGTTAAGACCTGGTAGATTTGATAGACATATTAACATTGATAGACCAGACATTGAAGGTAGAAAGGCCATTTATAAAGTTCATTTGAAACCTTTGAAATTGAAGTATCCTGTCACTGATGAATTTGCAGGTAGATTAGCTGCATTAACCCCAGGTTTTGCCGGTGCTGATATCGCCAATGCCTGTAATGAAGCCGCTTTAATCGCTGCTCGTCACGATGACACCTCTGTCGAATTAAAACATTTTGAACAAGCAATTGAAAGAGTCATTGTTGGTTTGGAAAGAAAGACTAAAGTCTTAAGTGAAGAAGAAAAGAGGACCGTTGCTTACCATGAAGCTGGTCACGCTATCTGTGGATGGTATCTTCAACACGCTGATCCTTTATTGAAGGTCTCCATTATACCTAGGGGTCAAGCTGCTTTAGGTTACGCACAATATTTACCAGATGATCAATACTTGGTATCCCAAGAGCAATTTCGTCACAGAATGATCATGGCCTTAGGTGGTAGAGTATCTGAAGAATTGAATTTTGATGATGTTACCACTGGTGCTTCAGATGATTTTAAGAAAGTCACCAATATGGCAAACACAATGGTTTTAAGGTTAGGTATGTCCAAGAAATTAGGTACCATTACATTTGAATCCACTCAACAAAATGGTGGTATTAGAGCCCATAAACCATTCAGTGAAGAGACTGCCGAATTAATTGACTCTGAGGTTAAGAGAGTTGTCGACGAAGCATATGCCAGCTGTAAAAAATTACTGACCGAGAAGTTAGACGAAGTTGACAAGGTTGCCAAGGAATTGCTATTCAAGGAAGTCATCACCAGAGATGATATGATTAGACTATTGGGACCAAGACCTTTCCCAGAGACAAATGAAGCCTTCAAGAAATATTTGACTTCTCCAAAGGTAGACTCAGATGCCCCTCCACCTCCACCTGAAGAGAACCCTGAAGTTCCTCCAGTTCCTCCAGCTGCTCCAGCTTAGAGCAGGGATATGACTCACAGAGAATGAAATGACTGACACAAAAAATTACGTATGTAGGAAATAACTAAATCCTTGTATATAGACAAAACACATAAAAAAGAGAACATCTATTACTACAAATAAGAAGAAATAAGAAGAAAGAGTAAAACAGGGCGGTGAAAATTATAATTGGGGATTCGCGCTCGCACGACGTGTTTTGATTTTGTAACTGTAAACATACAACAAAGATACACAGAGATGATCTGAAATACCTTTTGAAGGAAGGTAGTCAGGACATTAACTACACTTGACCTTTGAATTACAGATAAACGGAGACGATGAGTGCAAGTAGCAGACCTCCTACCACTGACTTCAATGTCATCGAGCAGGACAAAGAGAATATACAGGTGTTGGCGAAGGGTAGATCTGCTGCCGCATTATCAAAGACATTTTCGATGCCCTTACAAGACAAGAGACAGGTGCTGAATAATCAAAGGCAGAGATTCGAAGATGCTCTACAGAACACATCACAGTTGGATGATCCCATTGAGCCTTATCTCAATTATTTACAATGGACACATGACAATTTCCCAATGGGATCAAATGTCGAGAGCGGATTAATAAGTATACTGGAGAGATGTACTCATGACTTCAGAGATGACGAGTATTATAAAAATGAAATAAGGTACTTGAGAGTATGGCTGGAGTACATCAAGCATTCTGATTCTCCTCGTGATATATTTGTTTATCTGTTCAAGAAGAAAATTGGTGTTCACTTGGCATTATTCTACGAGGAATTTAGCAAGTATTTAGAGTCACAGAATAACTTCGATCAAGCAGAAGATATACTCAATCAGGGGATTGAGCAAAATGCAAGACCTTTGAGAAGACTGATGGAGAGTTTTGAAAGTTTTAAGATCAGGAAAGAGATGAATTCAAATACTTCAAATGTGCATCATGGATCCACAGGATTGAGAAGTGGAAGACACGTCTTGGGTGTTATCAGCGATAGTACTCCTGTGGTAGAACCGTCGACACTCGCACAAGGTCCAGCAGACCCAGTGGCCAAAAAGAGTAAGCTTTCAATCTTCAAAGATCCAATAGATGAGAGCAGCGATACTCGTCTCCTCAACGATAATCCAGGTATTTGGAACAACTTAGAAAATATGCATTCAAGAAAAAAGGAAAACACATTGAAACCAACTTCATGGCGAGGTGAAACACTTTTACAAGACAAGGCAGTTCAGTCAAATATAAACAAGGGACTTTCTTCGAAGGTTACGGTGTTCAGAGACGATTCACTCCAATTTCCAGTTACAAAAACCATTCACAATCCAGGAAAGAAATCTGATAAATTTAACATGAATTTTGATCTCTTGTATCCAGAAAGTGGAGAAGTATTTTGCCCTCTCGAGTTATTAGCATTATCACTAGGCGTCTATCATAAACAAGAAAACATAAGGAAACGTAAGAGAGAAAAATCTTTTAGTCCAGAAACAACGCCATTGAGATCAAATACCTATGAGGACAAACATAACAACAGTCGAGTCAGTGATAGAGTCCAAGCTTCTCCAACCCTGACCTTTTTTTCCAAGCAAGCTTCAAAGGAAATCAAACAGATGATAAATCAACCATTGATCGAAGACAATTATCATATTGACAACTACGATGAAACAAATGCAACTGATGGTGGTCTTAGTGACTTCGTAACAGAAACGATTACAAAGCCGTTGTTAGCTGACAGGAGCAAAGACAACGAAGAATCTCAGAACGACGATGATATTTTTACAGAAAGACCAAACAGTTACATGCTTAACTACGATCAAGTAGACAGCCTGAAAGAAAAGTCCAAATCCAATTCACGCCTGTCCTTGAGCAGACCTCTATTAAAGTCAATTCCAGAAACCAGGGAGTCACTTAGGCCACACGAAGAAAACAATAATGATGATCTGATGAGTTCGCCTTTTCAAGACAGAGTTCGTATTGATGATATGACTGTCCTTCCGCCACCCAGATTGGAGTCTATTCTTATCAATCCACTGGACAACAAATTTAAACAAGGTTTACTGAATAAGTTGGTACTTTCAGATTATCCCGATTTCAAGAGATATGATTACTCAATGAACAAGCTCTCAACTTTCAAGAAGTTATTCAAAACCAACCGTGTAAGTCTTCCTTTATCAGTAATTGGTAATCGTGATACTATTCTAGAGCTAGGTGATGATCTGTACTGTATCAAGAAGGAGTTGGGTGAAGGTGGATATGCTACAGTCTATCTTGCCGAAAAGGCCAATGGTGAATACAAAGCAATCAAATTGGAAAAGCCAGCAAACATCTGGGAGTTCTACGTGTTGAAACAAATTGAGGTGAGAACCAATAACTCCTCTTTCATATATACAGATTCGCTCTATGCTTTTAAAGATGAAGGCTACATGGTTCTGAAATATTTCAAACAAGGTACTATTTTAGATTTGATAAACCTTGCCAAGAGACAGGGTAAAGACTCACTTGAAGAATCGGTTGCCATTTTCATCTGTTATGAACTTCTCTCAAAGATTGAAATCTTGCATGAAATTGGTATAATTCACGGTGACTTAAAAGCCGATAATTGTATGCTCAATTTCTCCTCATCTTCTGGAGATCTACAACTAACTCCTTCAAACTCGTCAATTGTCTTGATTGATTACGGTAGAGCCATTGACATGACTCTACTACCATCAAATGTGAAATTCATCTGTGATTGGAAAACAGACAAACATGATTGCCCCGAGATGATAAAAGGTCAGCCATGGACATATGAATGTGATTACCATGGAATAGCACTGATCAT
Source organism: Wenyingozyma nitratophila (assembly GCA_030567875.1). Lineage (NCBI taxonomy): Eukaryota > Fungi > Ascomycota > Pichiomycetes > Pichiales > Pichiaceae > Wenyingozyma > Wenyingozyma nitratophila. The sequence goes on along the minus strand of JAJLSW010000029.1, from coordinate 30,087 downwards.
GCACACCATATTATTTGGCCAGTACATTGAGATAAGGGAAGCTGACGATGGTAGATACACTTTGTCAAAAGCGCTCAAGAGGTATTGGAATAGGGATTTATGGTCAGACGTATTTGACACATTGCTCAATCCCAAGAGTCAAGGTGTCTTACCGATCAACGACAAGATCAATTCATTGAGATTGTCACTCAAAAACTGGTTATTTATCAACGCTAAGAATGCGCAATTCAGGAATTTAATGAAATCATACGAAGAAGATTTGAATCAAATGAACAAAAGATCTGGAAAATTCCAGTGATCAACAGAAAAACAAAAAAAGAAACTTATACGGTTTTATTTATGAACCTATGACTTTAATGTATTAAACTATGTATATTAGATCAGTTATTTAGATTATCAATTAATTATTTTGCATCACTCTCTTTCTCTTTCTCTGAAGCGGTGGCAGTAGTATTAGTAGTCGTCGCCGTATCTTCACTCTTCTTTCTTTTAGGAAGTAAACTTCTGACGTAACTCTTCAATTCATCTCTACGGGCCCTAATACGAAGAATAGCCTTGTTGATCGGACTTTGATTTACGATAGCCTCAGCTTCTTCTTCCGTGACGATTGTCTTGACCAAGAAGTTGAAAATAGCACCAAATGCCAACGACATCACAGTTGACGTCAATATGATGACGTTATAAGGCATACTGAAATCAGGTGTAGGTAATGTCAACAGAGCCGTTGTTGTTCTTGATGAATATACTTCTTTTCCTTCTTCAAAGACTGAGATCACAGCAGGCTCAATTTCAAACCCGTGGTTTGCATCAGGTGGGTATTCTGCATATAACAACATCGATTTATCAAATTGAAGGGTTAATTTGATGGATGTGTGGGCTGGCAAGGATAGGGAAAGTTCCAACAACGTTGGCTTCTTTCTATCGACAGCAGAATCGTATATTATTTCCTTAAGGATATGGTTGATCTGTGGATCCTTGACGTTATAACTTTCGCCGTCTTTCACTGATAAAACAAGACTATGTAGGTATAGTCTGACAAACCATGGGAATGTTTGGAAGAGGACTACTTCCTTTTCGGTGGAGGTAGGATTTGTAAGGTCGATTCTCAATCCACCAGAGTCCTGAGAGTACCCGGCTAAGGATCTTGATGCCACTACAGGGGGTTCTTTTAAGGGCAATATTTTGTCAGTGGAAGTCGATCCAATTTGCATATTGAAATCCTCTGCAGAAGTAAGCTCAAAACATGTAGCGTGTTCTTCTTGGACTTTGGGGATAGTAGATTCGGCGTCCAAGGAAGACGATACTGATACCTCCCAATTGTCCAAATCGAGGTGTGCACATACTTTACTAGGCTCATTGGCTATCAAAGCACCTCCGCTGATTCCTTTTCCAAAAATCTCTTTTAGGTCGATTTGATACTCCGTTATCTCACCCATTGGAAAACAATGGTACATTGACATCTTTTTGGTGGGATCACAACGTAATTCTTCTCCAGGGGTAGGCTTTGGGATCAAACCCTTTAATCTTTCTAGAGTCTTTGGCACATAGAATATCAGATCAATATTTTGTTTCATATTGTAGTGGCATTTTGTAGAATCTTCACACTCCGTGGTAATATCAATTGCCATCGAATTCCATTGAGAATTGAAAAATTTATGACCATTCAATAGTGAAGAAATACCGGCTCTACCCTTGGTAGGCAACAACTTCAAGAATGGGGTAAGATTTTCGGTACAGATTGGTTCTCTAGGTAAAGCACTTCTGAGTAAGAACAATGGTTGCTTTGTGCCGACATTATTCAAGAATGAAGATGAAGGTTGAAAGACCTTGACTGGATACGTAGTTACCGAGCTATCGATGAAATTCAAAGAAGCACAAAACATACCTGAAAGCGAGTTTGCCAAGCTGACCCATTGCTTGAAAGCAGATTCCTCGTCCGGTGCCTCCAATACGGCCCATAATTCGACACCAGTACCACCGGTGGTAGAACCTCTGTTGGGCAATTGACCCCAAACTTCTGAGTCGTACCACCCTTGACTGAACCTGAGATGCAATTCTCTAGTATTGGTAGACTGAAGAACAGTTCCCAATGATTTTGGGAACACACTATAATGCTGCACCGTGCTTTCACCGACGTATAATGGCGTGTCTGTGGAATTGATTTCAAAATTGAACGAAGACAAAAGATGATTTCTAGCTAGCGGTGTGAAATCGAGTCTCTCTTTGAAAGGGTATGCGATTGTGCCCTCAGCCGCCACCAGACTCATCACACCCAAAATCGCTATGGTAATCCTCAGCAACATGATCTAATTAGTTTATACAAGGGGCGCTGTAGTGGAAGTTGATAATTGAAGATGTATGCCCTTGCCTTGGATGTGAAACCTGGTCTGTTTATAGACAAGATGTCAAGATCTGGCCCAAAGAGAGATTCGCTTCGTGTCTCTCTCGAAGAGGTGCACGGGCGTCTGAACTTGGGATACAGAGGAAATTAATTTTAAAGCCTGGCCCGCTACATATGAGAGCTGGTTTTTAACAAGACCCTGTAGTGTAGTTCTTCAATTCAACAGGTTTATAGGATTAAAGAACACTGTTAGGATGCCGTCAAAGGGACTCAAGAATGGTGTGATACCATACGAGAAGGATACGGCTGCTCAAAACAGCAGGCTGACTGGGTCGTATGGCCTTCCGAAGCATGTGCAAGCAGAGCTTGAAGAAGAAGCTGAAAATGCAACCGATTCATTAACAGAGAAGGTAAACCAGAAGACTGTATTTGCCAAACAGAGTGAGTACCAGAGAAAACAGTACAAGGCATTTGAAGAGATGAAAGATGAAGATGGAAAGAGCTACAAGGAAATTATGCAAATGAGGAATGAGCGAAAGAAGAAGCTCGAAGAAGTAAGCCAACAGAAGGAAGAAGGACTCCCAGCAGAGCAGATCCAACAAGAGAATGCTACACCATCAGAACCAGCTAGACGTCAAAGAAAGAGAAGATGGGATGTGCGAAATGACGAGAGTGAACCAAACAGTAAAGAGGCCACCCCAATTGAAGATAAAAGGTCGAAAAGCGATGCCTTACCAAATGAGAACGAAAATGGAGACAATAATGAATCAAGTATAGTACCGAGTATACCAGTGATTGGTGGTATTCCTTTAACCCCAGAAAATCTAACTTTTTTACTTCCTCCAGGGTTTGTTGTTGGCAAAGTCCCAGAAGATTACGTTCCATTGAATAACAATGCTCCTGATTATTCAGCTCTCCCCACAAACGAAAATGAAAATGGGTATATGATCCCAACAGACAGCACTGCTGCCTCCGAGTTCAAATTTGTCAATCCTGCTGCTATTCATGAAGTTCCAGGCTTGAGGGATTTGCAATATTTCAAGGAGTCGGATATGAGATACTTCGGTAAATTGATCTCCTCAAAGGATATACCGTCTAGCGACTTATCTCCAATGGAGCAGAAAGAACGTAGACTTTTGAAAGTTTTGTTGAAGATTAAAAATGGTACCCCTCAAAGTAGAAAGGTTGCCATGAGACAGTTGACAGATAATTGTAGAAATTACGGACCTAAGCTTATCTTTGACATAGTTCTTCCATTGATGATGGAGAAAACCATAGAACCCCAAGAAAGACATTTACTCGTGAAGATTATTGGAAGGGTACTATTCAAACTGGACGACAAGATAAAACCATTCACCCATAAAATACTGATAGCTGTTAAGCCTTTACTTATCGACGAGGATTTGTATACAAGATTGGAAGGTCGTGAGATTATTTCCAACTTGTCGAAAGCCGCTGGTTTAGCTCATATGATATCCACTTTGAGACCCGATATCGATCATCCCGATGACTATGTTAGAAATACAGTAGCTAGATCATTTGCAGTTGTGGCAAGCTCACTGGGTATTCACTCTTTGCTTCCTTTTCTAAGAGCTGTTTGTAATTCAAAGAAAAGTTGGCTTGCTCGCCATACGGGTGTGAAGATAATACAGCAAATCGCCATAATGGTAGGTTCAGGAATTCTGCCTCATCTATACGGTTTAGTGAGCTGTATGGCTAAGAATCTAGAAGATGAAAACATCAATGTCAGAACGATCACCGCTTTAAGTCTTGCTTCTTTAGCCGAGGCATCCGCTCCGTATGGTATCGAATCCTTTGAAAATGTATTAGAGCCATTATGGCAAGGTACTAGAAAACTTAGAGGTAAGAGTCTTGCTGCATTCCTAAGGGCCATCGGGTTTATTATCCCCCTTATGGACGAGGAATATGCCAACTTTTATACAAAAGAAGTACTCACAGTGCTGACCAGAGAATTCTCTTCACCAGATGAAGAAATGAAGAAGACCTGTCTTCAAGTGATACAACAGTGCTGTGCCACGAACAGTATAGATAAGAAGTTTCTACTTGACAAGGTAATGTCTCCTTTCTTTGGAAGTTTTTGGAGTATTCGTGTAGCATCGGACAAAAAGCTGAGTAGCATGTGTATCGATGCATCTGTTGCTATTTCATCCAGAGCAGGTTGTTCTCAAGTTATTGAGAGACTGGTGATTCCTATGAAACATGAATCAGAACCTTTCCGTAGAATGGCTATCGAGACTGCTAATAGAGTCATTGTACAACTTGGTTCATTCGACTTAAGCGACAGAATTGTGGATAAATTGATAGATGGTTTGGAATACTCGTTGCAACACCAGAGTATGGAGGATAAAGTATTTGTCAACTCGTTTGGTAACATTATGCAATCTCTTGGAATAAGAACACAAAGCCGTTTAGCAATGATGATATCAGCTATCTTATTCAGATTGGAAAACAAATCAGCTGAGATTAGACAACAAGCAGCTGAGTTGATTGTTCAACTTGCCCCAGTCTTGAAGATATGTGGAGAAGAACAAATTCTTATCAAATTGGGAACAGTGTTGTACGAATCGCTTGGTGAAGTTTATCCTGACGTACTGGGATCAATCCTTTCTGCTCTAAGAGCGGTAATTCAAGCACTTGGTGTTGTTGCAGTCAATCCACCAATTTCTCAGATATTGGCTACATTAACACCAATTTTGAGAAATAGACATGAAAGAGTTCAAGGCACTACGATTGCTCTTATAGGTGATATTGCAGACAAAGGTAAAGAATTTATCAATCATAGAGAATGGATGAGAATTAGTTTTGAATTACTAGAGATGTTAAAGGCTCAAAAGATTTCAATTAGGAAATCTGCAAATACTACATTTGGTCTGATTGCCAAGGCGATTGGTCCTGCCGATGTATTGGTCACATTGCTTAACAACTTACGTGTCCAAGAACGTCAATTGCGTGTTTGTACCGCTGTTGCTATAGGTATTGTTGCCGAAATATGTTCACCTTATACCGTGTTACCTGCTATGATGAATGAATACAGAACTCCAGATAAGAATGTTCAGAATGGTATTCTGAAGGCCATGTCATTCATGTTTGAATACATTGGTGATATGGGTGCCGATTACATATATGCCGTTACCCCTCTTATACAAGATGCATTGACTGATAGGGATTTGATCCATAGACAAACTGCAGCCACGGTTATCAGACATATGGCTATTGGATCAATTGGATTAGGATACGAGGATGCATTTGTCAATTTTTTCAATTTACTCTGGCCCAATATCTTTGAGACTTCGCCTCATGTGATTACAAGAATTATGGATGGTATAGAAGGGTGTAGGAATGTTTTAGGATGCGGAATAATCATGAACTATTTGGTAGTTGGGTTATTCCATCCAGCAAGAAAAGTCAGAGCTGCATACTGGTCCGTTTTCAACTTTATGTATATCCAGAGTTGCGATTCCATCGTCCCTTATTACCCTAGATTGGAGGAGGTTGGACCTCAATTATCCTCAGAGGAGTCATACACAGTTTCTAAAAAGGAAGATCTTGGGGTCACTGAATTAGACTTGTGGATTTAAGGGATCATAAATAGTACTGTAAATATAATAGTATATCTAATAAAGAAGTAATTCTCTATATTGACTATATATCGATGCGAGTGGAACTTCCGATTTCAACAGTACACTCACCTGTGCCTCTGTCGGATCTTGCCACTAATAAGCTATATTTCCCTTCAGGAATCTGTACATCAAAGCCACCTAAGAAGAGCCCAAATATTGAAGAGTCGAACTCACCAGTTGTACATATAGTTTCTTTATTCCCACCATCAACCACAGAAAACAAGGTCGACTTGATAGAAGGCGTAAACAAATCACGAGAGTGAATATGTACTAAGATCTTTGTTCTGTGCTTGACACTGAACATTATTTCGTGCACGTTTGTATTTTCCCATTTAAAATTCACGATTTTTGTAAAAAGACCAAAGCTACGACTTATTGGAGTAATCTTTATCGCCTTTACGGAAGAGTTGAAATAGATTTGGAACTTTTCAATCTGAACCCCTTTGATGATGTCATACGTAGATGGAATAGCTATGTATCTCTGGTTTGTGGACAGCGTTAAGCTATCGTAGAATATTCCCCCACGTGAATACTCTGTCTTTTGGTTGAAGACCAAATTAGTTAGATCGAAGGAGGTCTTGAATGGTATGCTCGAGTTATTATGGGCGAATATAAGAAGATTACACTCTACTGATCGGGATGACAATAGACCAACTTTGACTTCAACATCTCTATCAATTGTATCTTCTATGAATATCTCAAATTGAGGATTATCAATGAACCCTGAGGTTTTGAAATTCCCACCCGCATTGATTTCCCATTGACCATCAATTTTGCTCTCGTATTTCAGTAAAGGTACTGCCTTTTCAATCTTCATTTTTGTATCCGAAAAGCACGTAACTGAAAAGGTACTCATTTTGACTACTGATCCCGAGTCTGTTTTTGCGCACACAGACTCTTTGAATACGCCCGTCACAGATTTTGTAGGAGGGATCTTGAACTTACAAAGCTGGAATTTCGAGCCATTGTCGTATGATTCAGAGTGCAATTTGAGTAGGTTATTATCGTACACTTTTTGATTGGGAGAGTCAGTGAGGTACCATGAGGTATCAATTTTGAAATCATTGTTCAGCGATTTTTCCAACAAGACCCAAACCATTTGTACATCATTTGACTCATTACGAATAGAGTACTGCTGATAATTACCTAAAAAGGAGTCTGGTCCTTGGGTTTTCGATTTCGATGAGCTTAAGACCACTTTTCTAATCTTGAACTTGAAAATGCTGGGATCCCAATTGATGTACAAGGTTTCAAAAAGAGATCTCAGATAGCGCAAAGTCATAACTCTTATTCCCGTGTACCATGGATTCATGACGTCAAATAGTAGGCCCCACTGGGAAACGGTATCAGATTCGTCAGATTCACTTATGCCAACTATAGCATAATCGTGATTGGGAATCATTTCCAATGGCTCTTCTTCAGATAGCGAATGATCACCCGTACCTAAACCTAAGAGTACCTTTTTATCCTTAAAACGACCAAAAATATCCCACATAAATTCTTTAGTGAGATTTGATACCGGAACAAATTCTGGGATCCAACCAGTTAACAAAAAGCTATCACTGGCAAAATTTGACCCGTGGAATAGATGTGATTCTTCAGCCGTGAAACCGTATAGTTTCATATATGCCTTTTCGATGAGGCAAGGCCAAATCATATTAGAATAATCAAAGCACTGCACCAACAAATCCTTATTATCGGGTAATTGTTTGTCCAGTGTAATCATCCTTTTAGTCAAGTTGAAATGAAATTTGACAGCAAACTCGTCAATCTTTGGATCGTATAGCAATATATCGTCAAATAGACGTGGATCGCAGTGTGATATCGATAAAAGAGACGCCACAAATGAGCAATTTGAAGCAGATGCTTGAAATAATTCTTCGGAACCTTCATAGCTATAATCAATTCCAATATCCGTCTCATGTTTACTACCCAGATAGAGCCCCACATTCTCATTATATGGCGGGCAAAACATGCTTCCCTCTTTTGATGTAATCCACAAGATGGTATCGTCATACGATAAAAGTTTCGTCTTAGCAGGCTGTGATTCTTTCAAATTATCTTGGAGATCCATAAGAAAACCACACAGGTGCAGTACTTTGGCCACATCGGAGTAATTCGACGCACCCTGCTTGTCCATCCACAATCCCAACTTCTTTATGGTGGCACGGATCTCTTCTTTCAATCCCTTTATTGAGCCAATGGCATATTTGAAGTAGTACGTATTTATCTCCCTCTGGAGATCCTGTATACTATCCGTCATATAGCACAACTTCTGGCACCTATATGTCTCTACTCCGTCCTGTCCCGTTTGCATACACTTTCCCACAGCCCAAACCAATAAATCTTAATCTCTTCTTCCCCAGTCTACATATACATGTCAGATCCATTTCGTCTCGATTTTCGAGGCCAGGAAATTTCCGCTTTGGGACGATTCAATGTGATCTTCAAACTGCAATATTTATCACTACTTCGGGGTAGTTATATATATATAGATATATATATGCAGTCAAGGATATACATTGCAAGGAAATGGAGAGTATACTGAAGGATAAGGAGAAACTAGAGTACCTTATAGATCTAGTATCTAAGGCAAAGATCAAGAAACCAAATACGACGTTTAACTTCGATACATTACTGAAGATGGTTACAAGTGTGGATACAACGACCAAGGATCCCAATGAAAAGATCAGCGTTACATTACAGGATCATTACGAGGTAGAAGAAGATATAGTAGGAATTTATGACGATATACTAGAGGCTGGTTCGAACAACTTCCCCGTTTTACAAAAAAAAAAGCATCTTGGGTATTCGCAATACTTTCTGAAGAATCCATTACCGGGCGGATTTGCAGTGCTTGATGCTTCACATCCTTGGATGTTATATTGGTTATTGAACTCAACTGCAATATTAGGAGTTGAAGTATCATCTGATACGAAGTCTGACGTAGGCCAAACCTTGTTAAGCTATATAGACGAAGAAACTGGTGGTATTGCCGGTGGTATAGGTCAATATGCTCATTGTGCCGCTACATATGCTGGGTTATTAGCTCTTGCAGTAGTCCAAGACGAAAAGTCCATGGCTAAATTAGATACCAAGAAGGTATATCAATGGCTTTTGAGTTTAAAACAAGAAGATGGGTCGTTCTTAATGCATGTTGGTGGTGAAAAGGATACCAGAGCGGTATATTGTGCATTATGTATAGCTAGTTTATTAGATATCATGACGGAAGAGTTGGTGAGAGGTACTGCTGAATGGTTGGTTAGATGCCAGACGTACGAAGGCGGATTTGGTGGTGTTCCGTTTGACGAAGCCCATGGTGGGTATACATTTTGTGGATTAGCAGGTCTTTGTATCTTGTTAACACCCGCAGAGATTAGAGATTTACCTGGTCTGGATCTTGACAATCTAATTGAATGGACTGTAACGAGACAGAATAATGTACAAGGAGGATTGAGTGGTAGAACTAACAAGTTGGTCGATGGATGTTATAGTCATTGGGTTGGTGGATTAAGCCCGTTACTCGAGGCGATTACAGGGAATAAATTGGTCTTGAACAGGATGAGCTTGCAGAATTATATCCTGGGATGCTGTCAAGACGAAAATGCAGGACTACGTGACAAACCAGGAAAGGGAGCTGATTTTTACCATACCAATTATGTGCTGTGTGGGTTAAGCATGTGTCAAAGTTTGGTTTCTTATAAAGAAGTTTGCACGAGACCTAGTTTCAACTATATACCGACAAAGATTGATGACGTTACGATAATCGATAATCTGGAAGCTAATAGCGTACGCCTGATAGACCCAGTTTACGGGGTGCCATCAGGATGTTCCCTTAAGATGCAACAGTATTACCATACCCACAACAACAAGCAGTAATAAATAAATATATATATATATATATATCTCTCTATATAACGAACGGGTAATAAAATAGTCCCGCGCAGACCCAAAACCGCCCCTCACTCACCAGAAAGACAGGAAGGCTGGAGGTGAGATAGATCATGAGCTGATAGAGATAGCCAGACAGTGGTTGTTTCATGGGGTAAATTGGCAATTAATTGCACTCTGTCAACTATATAGGAGCGTACTAAGGTAGACCAGACCTTCTATCAGAACATCAGATATATTCAGTGATTTTGGATCCACAGAGACGCAAAAATCATCGGAGCTAGAACACATCACGCCTTTCAAATTCAAATCACTAGACCCAGAAAATAGATAAAACCATATATATATTTCAGACACCCAATTGAACTCATCAGATTAGGCTACCATGTCGGACACAAACGATAACAACATCAACACAAATGTGGGAGATATCAGTTTCGGTGAGAGATTGTCAAGGTACTTGAGTCGTACATTTACGAGAAATGGAACGAATGAATATCATAGATTACCAGAAGATACTGCTCAAAACATGCCTGGTGCATTCCCATCCACTGAACAATCTTCGATACAAGGTCAAACGCAAACCACCATGACTGGAACAGGAGGAGAATCACCGTCGGTATTGGATAAAGTAGTTTTCAGTATATTTGTACCGTTGTATATGGTTTTCAAAGTACTTCAAGTGATATTGCTATTTATAATCGACAGACTCCCATCTGCGTTGAACCGTTCTAGAAGCATTAGAAAAAAGGGGACGAATCCAAGTGATGTAGCTAGAGATTTCATTTATAATTTCGACAAGAGAATAGGGAATATGGTTCATTATGGTGAAGGAAACAGTAATAGTAATAGAACATCCAATGAAGAAACGGAGAATGATTTGCTAATTCCATCTAACGATATCTTAAGTATTCCACGTCCTGATTTCCTAGAGTGCTCATATTCACAAGCTTTATATTTCACAAAGAAGGATATCAGGTGGTTATTGGTTTATATCCACAGTGACGAACATGAAGACAGTGATTTCTTTATCAATGAGATACTATTGAACCCTAGATTCTTGAACTATATCAAGAGTAAGGATTTCTTAGTATGGGGAGGAGATATCAAAAACAGTGAGTGTTATCAAATCGCCAATTCACATAATATCACTAAGTTACCCTTTTTAGGTATACTCTGTCTTACAGTCAAAACTACGCCTACTTCGAATGGTGTTATTCAAAGTTCTCCTGTACTATCATTGGTTTGTAAGTTACAAGGTTTACAGGCAAACAACGATACACCCGCCATCACTCGTGCTATAAAAGTATTTGAGAAGACTTATAATACTTTCAATCCTACATTAATCTCATTGAAAACAGAACAGAGAGAACAAAACGTGGCAAGAGATATAAGAACACAACAAGACATGGCATATAACGAAGGTCTTGAAAGGGATAGACAAAGAAGAGATGAAAGATTACAACGCGAAGAAGAGGGTAGAAGGTTAAGGGAATTAGAGTTGAAGAAAACCCAATGGTTAAAATGGAGAAAAGCTCAATTACTACCTGAAGTAGCCACGAATTCTAAAGGTGAATATGCTAGAGTTGCCATTAGGTTGGTAGATGGTCGTAGAATCACTTTTAGATTCAATAAGGATTGTAAACTAGAAGAAATATACGCATACGTCGAATGTCTTCACCTCAATGACGTTGAAGATACAGACGATACTGAACAACCTCCAACTGGTTATGAACATCAGTATAGTTTCAAGCTATTTCAGGCATTACCTAGAGAGTTACTCGAATGTTCGATCGATTTACAAATCAAAGATAATGAACTAGTCTGGCCAAATGGGAATTTAATGGTAGAGATGGATTGAATTGAATTGAAACAATCCACAACCGAATACATATATACATATATATTTATATATACAATATTGCTGATCTTTCTGTATATATGCAAAAATAAATAAGAGAAATTTTGAATCAAATCGAATCGAATTGAATTGAATCGAGTTTAAAATGCAATATAACTATTTCTTACTTTGCTTCTTCTTCTTTTTCTTATCCTTCTTCTTCAATCCAATAAACCCATTTTTCAAAACATTGGAATATTCTAACCAAAATGAATCCAAATCTTCAGAATTCACAACGGTACTTATCTTCTTCTTTAATTTCTTATCCTTTTTACCATCGGTCAACCTTATTAACACCTGATATGATTTTTCATCTTTAATATCCGAGATAGAGGCAGTTGGTTCAACGGAGATCTTAGGTAAATCAGGGGAATAGCTCAGTCTTTTTTGATTTAAATATACAGAAGATGCACCTTTAGTATTGGTGATCATCTCAGATGCCTTTGTTAGAAACTATTATGAATTCATGCGTTGTAAGTTAGTTAGTATCATTCTGAATCTGTAGATAGATAGCAAGTATCGAAGAGTGAACCTGTCAGTGGACATACCTCAGAGTTACTTAGTCTGCTCATTATGATTCTTCTTAGTGATGTATATTGCTTTCGACTGGTATGAACAGAGTGGTTAGTGCCATATTATAAAGTATCAAATCATATATATCATGGTCTTGGAAAATGGCTCTTGATAAGTTAAATTGGATGAATCGAGAATCGAATCTAATTTGGCTACTGGTTCACGGGTGTTTTATTGCTATTTTATATTACAGCGAGACTATTTCAGTGGCTTTTATGGGGTTTTCAAAGAGAGGTAGATAGATAGTTTAGTTAATTAGGTATGATACATTTGTTATCTTATACTGTATGCCATTGTACTAGTCGGTGTCATATCAGCGTAGAATGTCTATGTGAGAAGGTGAAATAAATAATGAATAAACAGAGAGTAATAATTACATATTCTTTTTGATACAAGAACAGAGTAAAGAAACAATAGCGGTGATGATTTGTTGTTGGTTATTGTTACCACCAGAACCACCAGCACCTTGTTGTTGTAGTTGCTGGTAGTAATTCTGTTGCTGTTGTTGTTGAGGTTGCGATTGTTGATATTGTTGTTGAGGTTGTTGTTGGTAAGCCATGGAAGGTTTGCCAGGTGGTTTGCCTTGTGGTTTGGAATAAGCGCCTTGGGTATTTGGATTAGAACCAATACCTGGGGTAATATTAGACCAAGAAGATGGGATTTGATTTGTTGAAACGTTGTTCAAATCAACTACAAGAACACCCGAATTCTTGTTATCGATATAGTTTCTGAAATTTCCCTCATCACAAACTTTTTCAATGGCAGGTTTCAGTTTAGCTATACCACCTTTGGAGTGTAAACCTTTACCAACTATAATTTCGAGGGTATTAGTGCTATGAGATTGAATAGTAGCGATGATTCTTTGTTTGACAATATATTCAGCTTCTTTGACGTGTAAACCGTGCAAGTCGATTTCATTTGAATCAGAATCCAAATTGTTCTCATAAAAGACATATTCAGCGGCTTTAAAACTATAAGATTCGGCTAATGATAGTTGTTCTTGAGCTTTGACGGATAAATCATGGGCTTTTGATTTATCACCTTGCTTGAAAGCCTGTTGAGACTGTCTTGACAACTCTGATCTTCTGTCATAAGCTTGATCAGCCATTTTTCTCAACTGGGTATACTCCTTATCGGTAGCATGATTGTAATCTCTCTCACCTACAAGAAGTTAGTAAAAATGATAAGTGATAAAAGTGATAAAAGTAAAATGATTTGATATATTATTACATAAGCCGAGGAAGTCCTAAAAGCTTGTGCACTTCTGATAGAGCGAGTAGATTAAGTAAGGGGAAGAAGGGGGGGGGGGACATACCAGATGGAGAGAGATGCATGTTTCTGGACTCTACCATAACACCGGCACTCATGTTTGTGTATTTATACCCTGTTGGAATGAAAAGCGTATCTGTATAGTGGTATTCTGTATGGAAGTAATAGGAGATGAAAGAGTGGAAGTGTAGATAGCAGAAGCAGCTGAAATTTGGATGCAGTGCAATTTCAGGTTCCAGCCCTTTGGGGTCATCGTCGCGTCGAGTGTGCCTTGTATAGAAAAACAGACGGACAAGAACTAAACACGTGGACCAACTAATTCATCCCAAGACTCGACACGTGACTGAAAAAAGAGATTTTACAGCCCTCGGCAGGCCCTCGCTGAACATCACGTGCCTCACGGAGACAAGGTAGCAGTAGCCATCCCCCGCGTGTTTCTCCAATCGACGCGACTGCCGACACTGCCGTCGGGCACTCCAATTTTCCCACTGGAAAGACGGGTAACCGTTAGTGACAAAAATTTTCCAGTGCCAACTAGCCTGTGAGTGGGAGAGGGACTGAAAAATTTATACCACTTCTATTATATATCACCTTTTCTTCACATACTACTCACTTTAATTCTCCTTTTCCTTCTGTTCTTAGATATTCAAAAAACTCATACATTATCACAATGGCTCCGTATGTACTATCATCTCAACGATTCCCACACTCGACCAATTAATGGATGTCCTCTTACCTTTCTAACTTGAGAATCGTAATGGCTGAAATTATGATTGAATAAAGTCCCAAAAAAGAAAACTATTTGATTTAGTTTCCATTAAGACTTTTATATTCACAAATCTATCTTGGCATCAAGGCACACAACTCTTCTTCAGAGTCAGTCCCTGCTTACTTTGCTTTCTTCTTAATTCAAAGAAGGTTTTGAGTTTATTACAAATCGTCTTTCATTGCAATATTCGATTCGTAATTCATTCTAAATGGATAAAGTCACCATCAAAAATCGTAGTCCCTTTATCTGTATCTTTCTCGTAGTTTGATACATTTCAATTGGATATGATAAAAAATGACTTAACTTTCTTATTCGTAGAATAAGGTCTTGTCATTGTCTTTTATTTAAAAGACTTTGATTAAATTCATATCATAGGAAACTTATAGATTTAAAACCCAATATTCATCATTTATTTCATGTATTTTATTTTAAGATAAAACCGAATGAATCTATTCTTTCCTCTGTTAATTATGTGTTACCCGAATGATTATAAACAATCAGTTCGGGTGTAGTAATGAAAATGATACCATTTATTATTATTATTATCATTATCATTATTATTTCACAGATTATAATTATTATAAAATACAATCCTTGATTAATAGGTTTATTTAAAATCGCTTAAATTTACCATTAATAACCCAGTTATACTAACTTCCAACCAATTCATTACAGAGTTACCAAACCAGAATCCCAAGTCAAAAAAGCTAAGCAAGACGCCAAGTCCGCTGAACAATTTGCTGCTGAAAGAAAAGCTAGAAAAGCTGTATGTATTAATATTTTATTTGCATCAAGTTTGACTTGATTTCTCAAGTGAAAAAAGTTTTAAGTTGTTATGAATTCTTTAGGTGATGAAGACCTTACTTTACTTAAGTATCGACTAGCTTTCAGCGATGATGTTCGTAGTTAACCATCTTTCGGGACTGATATTCGAATTCATTTCAACTCAATTTCTTTTTTCCAATTGAGTCAAACAACTTTTACAGGAAAAAAAAAAGTTTTGATATACTAACTCAAAAATTAACTTTTGTTTAACTATAGTCCAACAAGGAAAAAAGAGCTGCTGTCTTTGCCAGAACCGAAGCTTACACTGCTGAATACGCTGCTGCTGCCAGAGCTTTAATCGATGCTAAGAGAGAAGCCAAGGCTACCGGTACCTATTACGTTGAAGCTGAACCAAAGTTAGTCTTTGTCGTCAGAATCAAGGGTATCAACAAGATTGCTCCAAAGCCAAGAAAGGTTTTACAATTATTAAGATTGATGCAAATTAACGCCGGTGTTTTCGTCAAAGTTACCAAGGCTACTGCTGAATTATTAAAATTAGTTGAACCATACATTGCTTACGGTTACCCAACCATCTCTACCATTAGACACTTAGTCTACAAGAGAGGTTACGGTAAAATCAACAAGCAAAGAATCCCATTATCTGATAACGCTATCATTGAAGCTTCTTTAGGTAAATACGGTATTGCTTCCCTTGAAGATTTAATCCACGAAATTTACACCGTTGGTCCAAACTTCAAGCAAGCTAACAACTTCTTATGGCCATTCAAGTTATCTAACCCAAGTGGTGGTTGGGGTGTTAGAAGAAAGTTCCAACATTTCATTCAAGGTGGTTCTACTGGTAACAGAGAAAAATACATTAACCAATTAGTTAAGTCCATGAACTAAGTTTAAAAAAAATATATATAAATATATTTTTTCTAAACAAATTTCGGGGTTTTAATTATTTTGTGTAATTTCTGTTTTTTTTCTTCTTTTGCTATGTTTTTTAATGCTTTGGTATTATTTACTTATAATTTAAATAATAATATATCTATACTCTTTATAAATCAATAATTACTAAAGTGATTTTTCAATAATAAAAAAAAAAGATGTTCGATTAATTTAATTGATTAGTAAAATAATAATAAAAATAGTAATAAATAAATATATTAATGTTTCCTATTTACTTTTGAGATCTAATTACCCAATTGACTTATCCAGTCATTTAAACCAAATCTATTTCTGGCGATTTCAATGGCATAAAATTGCATCCTTACAGCAAAGATAGTACCTTCTTGTTCATATTCGCTCTTAGCTGAAGATCTTAATAATGTACCAAAGTTAAAATCATCGACTTTACCTTCGAATTTATTACAGAAAGTTCTCCATCTAAGTTTACCAGCAGGACTCTTCATATCATTTTCACTGATAACAGAAACACCTTCTGGGGTGGAGAATTCTGGGAAGTCTTGGATCAAAGAAATGAAGATCTCTTCGTCTAATTGGGTCAATTTCAATCTTGTTCCTGGGATTCTAGTGAGTAAATTCCAGTAAGTTTCAGCTTGCATAACAGCCTTGACTGCGAACTGCTTCTCTATTTCATCAAGATTATCAGCGGTTTCGGCGGTGAATGTAGAAGTCATCTTGAATGATGTTATTTGTATATTCTGTATCCAACCTTTGGCAAAATATACTCCAGCCAATGTGCTACTCGTCACCGGTATATATATAACATTATTCGCCTGCTCAAAATTTTTCAAATCTCTTCCATGCCGCACGCGCCACACACAGCCCGAGTACCGTGCCACACACAGCCACGCATATGGATCCATCTAGCACTTTCTAGACACTTCATTTAGTTGTACAGGCGGGTCATTGATTCATGATTTATTTGATATATACCCTTGGTTGATTGGTATCTATCTACCTCTAGTTTATTATACTTTTTGTGACATCGAGTAATACTCCCATCGACATTGTAGAGAGAAAGGGGAAATTTTACAGTTGTAACAGGTTATCTCACCTTTTCATAAATCTTGTTTTCTAAATGTGGAGAAGCGGAAAAAACATGTACTGTACAGATAGATATATATATATATGTATATGCTGATGCATGTTTTGTCTTCTTAGTTTCAGTCCTCTCTTATGAAATTGATCTCGGAGGTGTATATAAAGTAATGATTCCAACAAGGGCTGTTGCCAACAGGGGTCTCTCGACTATAAGAACTGCGGGATGTATTATAATTGGAGACGAGATACTAAACTCGAAGATTAAAGATACAAACGCATATTATTTCTCTCAGTACTGTTATGAAAGGGGAATTGAATTGAAGAGGATTAATGTTATAGGAGATGATAAACAAGAGATCATAGATACCGTGCGTGAGTTCGATTCTCGTTTTGACCTTATCGTCACCTCTGGTGGAATCGGTCCAACTCATGACGATATCACCTATGATTCCATCGCCGCTGCTTATAACTTGGATTTAAAACTACATTCTCCAACAGTTAAATTATACGAATCGTTAAGAAAGGGGGACTACCCTGTATTAACAGAGGAACAGAATCTGGCTCGTCAAAGGATGTTTACATTACCATTCAGTAAAGATTCTAAAATTGCAATTGATCATTTCTACATCCCTGGGAAATGGGTCCCCATTGTAAATATCAACAATAAATTGAACATCTTGCCTGGAGTCCCCGCTTTATTCGAAATGTTGTTAGACAAAGGGATAACACCCAATATCAAAGAAAGATTGCCCAAGATCGACTATGTTTCCAAATACGTTGTTACTAAATTTTTGGAATCTCAATTGGCTCCCGTGATTTCAAAAGCTCAAGATACCATCAAAGAATTAGGATTGCCCATCAAGATAGGAAGTTACCCCCATTTAGAGAAAGGAGTGACCACGATAAGTCTATCGGGTACTTCGAGTGAGATCGGGTACATGGATAAATTAGTGGGTTCGTTAATCGGTGATCTGAAAGGGAAAGAACTGACGAAACTTGAAGAGAAACAACTCTCTGAGGATAGATCCAACAGCCAGTTTGTGATCTAGAATTTCTTATGTATGAAAAAAAATTCACGAAACTTAGAAAATATCAGATATGGTAAACAAGACATAATAATATATGTATATATATAAATAACTATATAACTATAGGCATAGAACTAGCTATATATATATATAGTTAATTCTTCTCTCATAATTTGAGTGTGTGTGTGTTTTTTTTTTTCAAAAAATTATTTTTTTGGTTCTTCAACTTCCTCTTTGATTACTTCTTCTTCGGCTTCGACTTTCTCTTCTTCAACCTTTTCGGATGACTTGAATTCGACACTGACAGCCTTTAAGTTTGGATAATCGGCAATCAAATCACGCTTCAAGCTTCTTGAGATCTCACCAATCTTATCCAAGGTCAACTTGTTTTCATAGTCTTTATCCCATGAACCAACACCTAAATCGATGGAAGCATTTAAATTGGTACCCGATGGTAGAACGGTCAAATTCTTAATAACGATCTTGGAGTCGAGTTTCATCAATGAAAGATTAATCTTATCTTCCATACCAGTATATCTTGGATCCTCTTTATCTAAGGCCTTATCGATTAACTCTTTAAAGGATTGGAAAATACCACTGATACCAACTTTCATGACTAACATGGAGACTAATAATCCTCCAACGGAATCTAACCAGAAGATCTCTAAGAAATAACCAGATGTAATGGTAACTACAGCAACAATAGAAGTCAACGAATCGACTCTGTGATGCCATGCATTGGCAATTAAAACCTTGGAGTTCAACTTCTCACCAATCTTCTTTGTAGCATTGAATAACCATTCTTTAACAGCAATGGATCCAAGTGCTAACCAAGCAGCATTAATGTTTGTAGTTTCGTGAACTTCAACAGCTGATTCGGCATGGTCATGTACATGCTCACCAGCTTGAGAAACGATAGCGTCAACTGCAGATGCACCACCTTCAGAAACGGCAGTATGGATATGAGAATGGGAATGAGCTGGGATAACTGACATGATTTCTAAGACGGAATGTGGTAAGACTGGGGTTAAGATATTCATAAGTGAACCCCAACCAATTTGGAAACCGGCATATAATAAAATGGTAGACACTAACATAGAACCTAAAGTTTCAATCTTACCGAATCCCAATGGGAAAACCGAGTTTGGAACTTGTGTACTATATTTAACAGTTGACAAAGTTAAGACATCAGAGACCAAATCACCAACGGCGTGAACAGCATCTGCAATCAAAGCTTGAGAATGGAAATAGATACCACCAAAGAATTTTGTAACTGCCATTGATGCATTGACACCAAATCCAATCCAGGTGATTTTGACACCTTCGTTGGTCCAGAATTGGTTTGAATTGTAAAGTTTCAAAGCTTCTGGATCCGAGGCATGAGAATGGGAATGACCACCTAAGAGACTATGCTCATGATCATGTCCATCTTCAGCTTCACTTGATTCACCACTAGTCTTCTTAGGTTTATCACTGCTTAAAACGGCATGAAGTGGTTTATGTGGGTTGAAAAAATCTTTTACCCTAGTCCATGGAGTTTGTTTCTTTTCGTTTAAATTGATGGTGAATTCTTCACCGTCTAAATCCATCTCAGCCAATTCCGGGAATTCACCTTCAGCGCCATGACTATGTCCATGAGAATGGGAATGAGCAGGAGGTTGTGAGTGTGAATGTGAGTGTGATCCACCAACGGATTTGTCATCTGAAGAGGAAGAAGGTGTTGGTTTGGTATCGTGAGAATGTGTATGTTTCAAAGCGGGGAAAGTAGAAAAAGATGAAACTCCCGAAGCTCTACTACCGCTGAATGGCGAACGGTTGTTCTGTAAGATCCTTATTTGGTAGGAGAGGTTGGTGATACCAATCGGTATACCACTGCTTCTTACTCCGCTATGGATGGAGTAGAGGGGTGTTCTGACTAAAGCGATGGACATCGTTGCGGAAAAAAAAAGAGCCAAAGTCTCGTTACGCTATCAGTAGAATCTGTGTATGCTATATATGCCTTTTCAACCAACAAAAATAGAGGAGGCACATGAAAAATTTCATTAAAACTGTCAAAACAAGGTAGTGAAGTGATCCCTCAGATGCCCACTCCGCAGCGCAGAACTTCGCAGACATCGCACAAGAGGTGAAAAACTCGCGATCGACACCCCCGTCTCCTCTGCCAGACCCCCATTGCACGGGGTGCGGCTGTAGCCCCTGTTTCCCCTTTGGGACGCTGCTTTGCCGGTTTTCGGAGTGGGGTGGGATGTGTCTTTGGACAGGGTCGTTATTTCTTGAAGGCATATATACATATATATGTGTATATATAGATCCTGGATTACTTTCTAACCGACTGATTATTATTGTATCGGTACATATGTTGGAAAAGTTTACGCTTTTCTCTCAGTTATTTTCCAGCTCCTGGAACACTTGGAAAAGTTTTTTTTTGTCGTTCAATAAATAAAATTTCACACGTTGAAATATTATTTCTCGATGCGGATTCCGTACTTACTTATTAAGACCGACACCATTGATATCGGAAGTGTTTGAATTTACCGGAAAATTGGTTGTTAATATAAATATAGGGTTGCGCATTGATCGGCTATATACTTCAGCTTACTTAGCTATTTAGGTAGACTCCATTGCGTTACTCTGTACTTCTTCTGCCTTGACATAAACATCTGGGGTGGTCGATTTTTCATCGGAGTCTGGCGCTACCGGGCCATCTAACATATGATCCTCACGTTTCACAACCGGTGGTTCAATTGTCAAAGTGGTTGGAGTTTCAACAGCAGTTTCAGTGACAGGTTCAGTGACAGGTTCAGTGACAGGTTCAGTGACAGGTTCAGTTGGTGCATGTTCAGCAAATATTTCAACATGAACTTCAGCAGGAGTTGGAGCTTCTGTTGTTGATTCTGTTGGTACATCAGCAGGTGCCTCAGATGCTGATTCGACCGGTGCCTCGACAGATATCGTGGGCGTTTCTATTGAGACTGAAACTTCATGAAATGGTCTCACTTCTTCCTTGACGGCGACAGAGTAGGAGTTATCTAAGAATGGATTTTGCTCTTCTTCCTCCTTCATTTTTTTTTCTTGTTCTTCTTCTTCTTCCGTATTAGCAACAGCCAACTCGATTTTTTTTGCCTCATCTAATGCACGCAAATGCTTAAACTGTTTTCTTAAAGCGTTCCTCTCTTCATCCATTATGATTCTACAACCTTCCACTTTTCTCAAATAGAAGATCACTTTATTAAGATCCAAATCAACACATTTACCGCCTTCCCAAACCAAGACTTGCTTAAGCTTAGCAGAGAAATCGAAACTCATCTTTAACAAATCGATAAATTGGTCATATTCTTCTGCAAAGATGAAGAAATCTTTAGACCCATTATACAGCTCCTTCATCCTATCAAATGTGATACATCCTTCCATATCCTTCAGATGTTTTGACGTAGTTTTCAAAGAACCTTCATCGTCACACATAGCACAGATGAACTCGTCCATACTATCATCGTATCCAACACAGCTGAAGTGAAACCATTCTGTACATTTGTCACACTCGATCATGTATCCATTCTCGGGCATTCTACAGAAACAGTACCTTTGTTCGTTTATCGAAGATCCTTCGACAAAGAAATCGCTTTTCTTATCTTGACCGATTGCCATGCATGGTGTACATTTATCCTTCAATTCTTTCAAAATCTCCTTGTTGAGTTTGACTTTAGACGATCTAACTTCATTCTCTACCGTATCAACCATATCTAAGGAGAAATCTTCAGTGAAATCTTTGTACCATTTTCTAAATGAAAGAAAGTTTTCATTCAAATATTGAGTAGGCATATCCTTAAACGAAGATGAATCCTTCAAAACATCCGCAATAAAGTCATCAAAGAATAATTTCTTGAAACGTTTTAAAGATAGATCAAATAGTTGTCTTTGGTCACCTTCACAAGTTTCCATTTCATCATGAATAGACTTGGAAATTTCAGGTAATCTCTCTAAGAAATCCTTGAGTTTGGTATGCGTTTGAGCTAACTCGAAATATTTGGATTTTAGTTCTTGATCAATTGGTAGATTCTTGTATCTTTGATATGTGTTGGTTACTAATTCAATTGAGACTTTACCATTTGATGGGGAAATCATGTCTTTCAATTCTGAATTTACCTTCAATACACGGTCATATAACTCGGTTAAACTCAGCATCTTGTAATGATCTGAGCCACTACATACAGATTCACCTTCATCGATGAGCTCTTTCAACTCAGTTGTATCTGAGATGGAATCTAACTGTGAAGCTCTTTTCAGCCATCTACGACGCTTCAAAATTCTTTCAAGAAGTACCAAGGAGTTCAATTTCAAAGAAAATGACTCTCCTAATACGATCAAACTTTCAATATCATCATCGGCTTGTGCAGAATTCCCAACACCATTTCCTAAAAGGTTACGCGCAGATACTTCGTAGTCTTCTACGGCTCCGGCAAATTCGATAAGTTGATCCATTTCAGGAACAGAGAGTGGTAAATCGTAGATCTGGTTGATCAGATCATTCAATTCTTCAACGCTCTTCCAAAGGTGTTTTTCTTCTTGTTTCTTTCTTTCCTTTTCTTTTTCTTCTGCTTCGGATTCCTTAGCTCCTCTTCTCTTATTACCACGTAATTTTGTTTGCAATCTTGAATCTAAGAATACTTTGGCTTTTCTATTCCATTCTTCCGTTTCCTTAATATACTCACCGAGATTCTCAAATGAACTAAGCGCCTTTTGGAAATCCGGTGAAGCTTTATCGCTATCACTGGCATGCTTGAAAGCTGGTTCGCCTTCAGAGTAGAGATTGTTCATACTTTTCAAGCTAGGCTTATCGTAACCTTGGATGGAATTCTTGAATTTCTGATACCATTCATCGGAAGTTATGGCATTTGAAGCAATCAACTTATCTGCATGACGTAAACTCTCATCTGAGATATAAGTATGTATTTCAAACAGGTATTTGTCGGTTTGTTTATAGACCTCGTTGTCCAAAAAATACTTTAATGACATTGTGAACATACTGACTGGATCCTGCTTGTCTCTCAAACAAATACAGGAGGGGAAAGTATCGATTAAGTCTGCATCTGTGAGAGGATCGCGTGTATCCAAAGAAGCAACCTTGTTGACTTCTTTCACTTGAGACATACCTCGAATCTCTTGTCTTCTTGCCATTTCCTCCGAGTATAGTTTTTGGAATACAGGTTTTGCAGTCTGGACAATAAGATTGTCATTACAATTGGCGATGATATCCAGCAAGATTCTAAGAACTGAAAACCTAGAGGAAATCTGTTGTTTCGATAACCAAGATATACCTTCTTCAGCAACGTTTAACCAAGATGGAGGTGCCAATGGCACAGATTCCGAAACGTTGAAACCGAATGAAATGTTCGAAGAATAAGCCTTTGGAAATCTAACAATGAACTCTCGTTCCGATTGATATGTACCGTATACTTCAATACCATGCTCCTTCAAAACTGAAGGTGGTAAAAAGATATCGGAATGATATAGATTATAGGGCTCCTCTGAAATGAATTGATTAAACAGAGGGTTCAAGTGTCTTGCCCTTGGTTTTTTAGAAGTTGTGAATGGTTGATTATCGTAGATTGCTGATACATATTCGGCAGAGTCAGTACTGAATCCGTTTTTGAAGTCATCCAACATATCTGGAATATCACTAGTCTGTTTAGTTCTGATTTCAATGTATTTTTCAAGTAAAGCCTCGTATTTTTCTCTCGATGACTCAGGAATGAAATACCATAGTTTCTTAGCACCCAAATGGTTATAATCAACATTGTATAGGAAATGGTCTTCCATATTCCACGATTGGGAAGAGAAAAACATATTGCAGGTAAGGTGTGGATGCAAAAGAGATTCATGTTCCCCCCTTAAGAACTGAAATACAGAGGAATCCGAGACGGGGAGATTGTTCAAATTCCAAGCATCCAAAACGGTTCTATTCTGCTTTGAACTCTCTGATTCATATCTATCAGGGACGGGGAAGCCCGATTCATGTATGCCCGTTGGTAACTGAACAGAAGCTTCAGCCTCAAGTCTGATCTCGGGTGTCTCCAGCATCTTCCAGAATAACTTCTCAAAAGTGTGGAAATTTGATTGATATGATCCTTCGGGATTAGAGTAATGTTTCAAGAATAAACTTTCCATTTTCAAACTCTTTTCGTAGAATTGTTTCAAGTTGTATAATGGAGAAACTTTACTCTCATGAGGACTAGAATCATCTATAGTTTCATCCATATCATGCCATTTGTAGAAATCGTATGCGGGTAGAGTTTGATCGTCATCCACTGTAATACCTGGTCTTTGATCTGTTACGGTATCAAAATAAGTGCTGTAACCTTTTCTATACAAGTTTTGCTTTGGTCTAAAGATTTGTGTGGAAGATGCAATAACCAATGGTACATTTATCTTTTCTTTTGAGGTACCATTTGAATCCCCATTCTCGTTGTTAGATTCTGTCTTGACCTTTTTGCCCAAGGATTGATCAACTGAAAAGTCTTGTATACATAGTTCCTCAAAAGATCTCTTTTGAGAAGAACCATTATCAAGGGTACTTTGAACAGGGATTTGGCCTTCAGGTTGGTTGTTCTCAAAGTTAGCTCTTTCTTGGCTTTCTTCAGCAGTCTTATTCTCCATATATTTGTCAAATTTGTATAATATTCTCTGGTAGTGAGACTTTAAAGAGGACGATAAGGAACTCGTAATTCTACCACTGTATCCCATTTCTCTACCTATTTGAGCCCATAACTTCTTGTTACAGACGTCTTCAAACCCACCTCTCAGATTAACAACTGCTCTAAAACGGAACAAATCCAATGTTCTTCTATCTATGCTTGGTAATTTATACGAACTCATACCTTCCGTGGCAAGGAACTTGTGCAAGTTTGTATGAAATTCTAATCTAGCACGCATTTCATTTTCATACCCGTTCCATAATTGTCTTCTAGTCTTGAACCAAACCAACTCTGAATTCAAAGATGATTTGGTGTCCCATGATAAAGGAGGAATAATCTTGACTGCACCATGCTTCTCACCCAGAGATTTGAGAGACTCAATATACTGTACTGGATTCTGAAATTCCTCTAAAGTGGGTCTCAATAAAGGTATCTGAGGTAAATCGTCATTCAAAGGAATGTTTTCTCTATTTTTGATGGCATAAGAGGTAACGAATAAACTCTTATAGAACTCTCCTGTCACAACACCAACAAAATCACAACCTTGATATTGTTTTGACTTGTTTTGCGGATATAGATATGGATTATAGTGATGAGACGATCCTACAAATCCAAAACCTGGGATTTCTGGGTGTCTGTTGACTTCGGGACTAACAGATTTGAAAAACCTTGAAGTCTTTGGAGGTCCACTGAATGATTCGTCGGTGGATACACCACCTCTTTGGGTAAAACTCTCTTGGAAACCCTCGCTTGCTGGCAAATTTGGTTGATTATTGTTATTGAGGGAAGAGCTACCGTGTATGCTATGAAGACTACTAAGACTGTTGCTGATGTTGGTAAGGCTATTGCTGATATTGTGGATATTGTGAACCCCATTGCTCCCATTGCTTGAATTGTTATTAGTAGTATTGTTAGGGTCATTTGTACCATTGTTATAACTCTGTGTCTCATTGATGGATGTAAGAAACTTGCCGCTTACGTTGTTAGCATCTCTTGCCGAACCCAACCCTGGGTTTGCAGACAAAGGGATACCTAAAGAAGGCACCTGCACAGGGTTAGAGTTCGAATCTTTCATAAACATATCCGCAGAAGGTAAACTCTCATTAGAGGGGCGATGAATATATTGGGGATAAGGAGTAGGATATATCTGATTCATAGGTACATGTGGATTGGTCGGAGGATGATTATTGAAGGTTCCAGCCGGTGGGAAGTTAGACCAAGTTGCAGGTCCCCGCTGGTAATACCCCGATGCTAGATTTCCTTCATCTTGTTGGTACGGGAAAGGTGTTGAAGCAGGTGCTTGGTGACTAAAAGTGTTAGAGGGCTGGCGTGGTTGAGAAGGGAACTGAACAAACCCCTGGTGATCTGAATTGGTGGAAAGAATGGAAGAGATCGAAGGTAGACTAGTAGTGACCTTTTGAACAGGCACAGTGTTGACATTTGACGAAGCTGGTACTTCAATGCGAGCCTGCGTTTCTGATCCTTCGGGTCGGTCAGTCATGATCTGTATTTATCTGGTACTCTGACCGTTTTTTTATTTGCTTAAAACGATATCGATTTGACGCTCAATTTAGTGACTCTCACACAATAGACCGAAATCGCATACACAAGTCTTGAGCAACGACTGAAAGACTGGGAAAAAGCTGAAGAGTACTACCGTATTGGCAAAATAGATGTTGATTTATGAGAGACTAGAAACCCCTAGACCAAGAACATCACAAGTTAAGCTCATCAACCTTTGTCCAATGCAAGGGAAAAGGACTAACCACCCACCAGGGCTAGCCAGCCCAAGCAGTGCCAGTGCCAGCCCAGGCCCCGAGTGGGAATTTTTACATGTTCGATGGCGGTGCAGGTGGCGCAGTCACATGTATCCTTTTGACGTCGCGCCTCATCCCGGAGACGTGGCGTGTGCCGGGAAGAGACAAAAAATTTATCCAGGTAGTGTTTATTTTGGGGTGGGTTTTATGTATCTTAAACCCTTTTTGCAGACGTAAGTGCAGGCTATATATATATACATACACACACACACACACACACACTACTAGACTAAATAACATGTTTATTAGTCTGGCGGCAGGTCTTCCGTTTAGACTGAAGAATTACCGCACGGGCGTGAAAATTGTCACGGCTGTTAGATATGCCAGAGTGAAGGCATTTGACAAGCGATTTACCCAAAGACTAGAGAGAGATAGAGAACTAGCAAAACAACAACTCAAAGAGGAGCTGGACCAAGAGTTACTCGAAGAACGTAAGGATCTTGAAGAAGAGGATCGCCTGGCATCAGAAGCGGAGGAGAAAGAGAAAAAAGCAGAAGCACTACTCCGTCAGCAGAAAAAGGACAACCCTCAAAAGAGAGAACAAGCAAGGTCTAGATTCAGTGCCGCTAGTGTGTCGGCCAGTCAGGAAAGAATTGGACATGGGATATTGAAACTCCCCGAGGGGTACAAGACCAAGTCTCCTGCTGACATTGAAAGAGAAATCAAGCAACAGTTTAAGATCTCAGATGTCGATTTTGATCCAGCGTTTGCAGAGAGTGTTATCGAGGATGTCAAAGATGAAGAAAAATTCTATTTAAGAATTCTGAACGGTGACGAAGAACAAAAAGTAGAATTCACAAAGGCCAAACTTCTGGAGCTCATATACAGTGTAATCGACGAAGCTAAAACTCAGATAGATCGTACAAATGAAAAAATACAAGGAAAGAAACCAGAACCGGGGATAATAAACATGATGAATTCAGAGCTGCTATCAATATTCAGTCCCAAAACTGTTGATGAAGTCAAGAAATTACAAGAAGCTGGTCCAGAGGTGATAGAGGAGCTTGAAAGTGAAGGTGGCTTGAAAATGTTCCCGGGATTAGTGAAGCGTCTTGATGAAGATTCAGAGCAGTTCGAATTTGATTTAGAGACTAGAATGGATGTATTTGAATTGGCTACCCAAATTCCAGATGCAGCAACAAGAGAAGAGTGTATATTTCACGCGGGAAATCTTCTTTATAAACATGACAAAAGATTGAGAGCTGATCCAATCAATGAGTTATTCTACATCCAATCCTTGATAAATAGAAATTTCACCAAGGCATGTTATTTATTTGAAAGTAGAAGAGAAAAAAGTGACGATGTTCAACGTCAAAGATTTTGGCTCGATTTGGGTATTGAAATATACATGAAAAAGAGTAGCGTAAGTCAAGCCATTGCTATCGCAAATGAAATTGAAAACAAATTTGGTTATTTAACACCTACGGTAATTCAACATTTTATCAAGTTTTACCTAAAGGTAGAGTCTCCAAATGAAGCCTATTTCTGGTGGCTCAAATTGCTCAGCATTGCCGAAGAAGATGGTATACATGAAGATACCAAAATCTTGGGTAACATTATCTCCAATGACAAACAAAAAGTATATGATTACTATAACCGTATAGAACCTGTAGAGAAAAGCGATTTGACAAATGCATTTTTCTGGTTCTTAGATGATTTGCAATTCAAGTTAGCAATTGACCTAGTGAAGAAGATATGTTCTTTTGACAATGGGATGTTTGGTGATATCTTGAGGCAATTACTGAAGAGCACACCCGCATTAGTGAAGGAAGGTCTTTATCAGACTTTGTTAGCTACAAATACCACCGATGTCTATGTAGAGGAGCTGAAAACAGAATTAGAAATAGATAGATCTATGAAAGTAAGAGATATGGAACAATTTAACCTCATGGTAAGAATACTTGATACCCTAGGAAGATCTATTCAAAATGGATCTTTTGGAAAGGAAAGAATAGATATGACACATGCTCTGATGAAAGCCTTGAGAAGATGCGATAGATTGACAAGTAGACAATGTAAGGCCTTATTAGAGATCATTTTAACAAGACCAACTCGTTCAAAAGTGACATTAGCTGTTGAAATATTGGGCGAAGCTAATAAGAGTCATGCTCTTGCCTCTGAAAGACAACCAACTTTCATTTTCCCACCTGCTGATGCACACATCTATATTACCTTTATTCAAATGATTGGCCGTAGGAGAACAGATAATTTCAAAGAATTGGAACTTATGGTAGACAGTATGGAATCAATGGGTATACAACAGAACATCGAGTTCCTCACTCAACTTTCACTCACGTATAGTAAGCATAATAGACATAGAAAAGCAATTGAGTTGATTGATAACTTCCTCGCCACTAAGAAGTTCCGTAGTTCGCAATTTTCCTTCTGCGTATTCTTGAAACTTTATAGAAGAAGTTTGCTTGAATTTGAGGAGTCATCATTTGCCAAGAGAAAAGCGGTTAGTGAAGGTAAAGAGCTTGAAACAACCGAAGAAGGCAGTAAGGATAACTTCAACTATAATGACCCTGTTGTGCTCTCCTTCAGACTTCAAAGTTTAAGAGATATGTTCAAATTGTTTATCACTAAAGATAAGGAATACTGGGCACCAGGAGATGCGTTTTTCAGACAATCTGTCAAGACATTCTTAGCATATGGAGATGAGTACTCTGTAATTTGTTCCTTAGAGTATCTCGGTATGCGCCGTCAGAAGGATCTTTCGTCTAAACTGTTTGATGATATCAGAGAAATCTTATCAAAGATAACCACAGACCTCCTAAGCAACCCTAAAATAGCAAATGACGTGAAAGAGGAGCTGACCCAGTTTCAAAATTCCTTCCTCTCCGAACAGCATACCTCAGCTGGATTAGATCTCAATTGGAGAGATGCTACCAGTTTGATCTTGAAATTGAAAGATATCACGGGCTACGACCAAAGTCTGAAATCATGTGCAATCAAAGGTGTTGACACAATCGCATCAGCTTCTACAGACTTCCATGTCTCCAAGGCCGAGTTTGAGCTTGAATTGAACCGTATCCAGAGGTTTTACGAACTACCCGTTATTGAACTAGAGTACATGCAATGATCTTTCTTGAATACCAGGTTTCACGTCATATCTTGTATATTTTGAAACGAGATCCCCCCACTGTACATACCAGATCCCGTTTCTGCTGGTGAGCCACCTGCACCTGCCCGTACATACGTAAATAGGAACATTATACATATATATACATACTCGTATCAATACCTCCCTATATATATATAATCGACCACGACACTTTCACGACCACCCAACAAGAGACCAGATAAGACACGGCGCTCGCTTATCGTCCCAAAGCGCCCACGGGCCAGATCTCCACGTGATCCGCGCCAGCTGTGAAAATTCTAAAAAAAA
>JAJLSW010000028.1:0-149736 GCA_030567875.1 Wenyingozyma nitratophila | reverse complement strand
CTTCCTTCTTTTTTGTCTCAGGATGAGGTCTTTGATATCCAGATGAACTTCCAATTCTAATTTGATCATCGTCAAATTGAGGTGGATCACTCACTCTCATTGTTAATTTGTTATACTTAACAGGTTTGAATGCGTGCTCAATTTGATCTTCCTTCTTTTTTGTCTCAGGCTGAGGTCTTTGATATCCAGATGAACTTCCGATTCTAATTTGATCATCGTCAAATTGAGGTGGATCACACACTCTCATTGTTAATTTATGATACTTAACAGGTTTGAATGCGTGCTCAATTTGATCTTCCTTCTCTTCTGTCTCAGATTGATGAGATTTAGAAGAGTTCTCAATTGATTCTAGATCATTTTCAGATTGTTCATCATCATCATCAGATTGAGGAGGAACACACATTTTAACTGTTTTTTGCTGATACTTGATATGATCAGCTGCGTGTTCCCTCTCATCTTCCTTCATTTTCAATTCAGGTTGATGACTTTGATATTCAGAAGAGCTTCCAATTGATTCTAGATCATTCTCAGATTGTTCGCCATCATCATCATCATCAGATTGAGGAGGAGCACACATTTTAACTGTTTTTTGCTGATACTTGATATGATCAGCTGCGTGTTCCCTCTCATCTTCCTTCATTTTCAATTCAGGTTGATGACTTTGATATTCAGAAGAACTTCCAATTGATTCTAGATCATCATCAGATTGAGTTTCATGATGTCTGTTCTCTTGATATTCCATTTCAGGTTCGAAATCTACCCTTTGAGGCAAAAAGGTAAATGTTTCGTCGCTTGTTTTCCCTCTTGAATCAGCTTCGGAATCTCCGGTTGTGCTCACCGTAGTACGGTTATTGTCAACCCCATTAACGCAGTCCACCATGGCGCAAGAAGAGTTGAGTATAGATTTCTTATAATTATTAAGTAAAAGAGCAACCTTACGTTTGTTCTTTTGATATGAATCAACCGTACGCTGGAGCTTATCAGTTTTCTCAACTCCAGTTTCAACTTTCTTGATATAATAATCCTTCTCATAATTCAGACGAGAAACCATGGCGACAGATAAGTTATTATCCTCTTGGAGACTCTCAGTTTGGGAGAAGAGATCAGCTTTTTCCTGCTTAAGACTACCAATCTCAGCAGAAAGGCCGCCGTTCTCTTCTTGGAGAGTCCCAACTTCAACGGAAAGATCACC
This sequence comes from Wenyingozyma nitratophila, assembly GCA_030567875.1. Taxonomy (NCBI): domain Eukaryota; kingdom Fungi; phylum Ascomycota; class Pichiomycetes; order Pichiales; family Pichiaceae; genus Wenyingozyma; species Wenyingozyma nitratophila. The sequence goes on along the minus strand of JAJLSW010000028.1, from coordinate 148,544 downwards.
GTTCTTCTTGTAAAGAGTTTCAACTTGGGAGACGAGATCGGCTTTTTCCTGCTTGAGACTACCTATCTCAGCAGAAAGGCCACCGTTCTCTTCTTGGAGAGTCCCAACTTCAACGGTAAGATCACCGTTCTTCTTGTAAAGAGTTTCAACTTGGGAGACGAGATCAGCTTTTTCCTGCTTAAGACTACCAATCTCAGCAGAAAGGCCACCGTTCTCTTCTTGGAGACTCCCAACTTCAACGGTAAGATCACCGTTCTTCTTGTAATGAGTTTCAACTTGGGGGACGAGATTTTCCTGCTTAAGACTTCCAATCTCAGTAGAAAGGTTGTCGTTATCGTCCTGGAGAATTCCAACTTTAACGTAAAGATCACTGCTCTTCATGTAAAGAGTTTCAACTTGGGAGATGAGATCTGCTTTTTCCTGTTTAAGACTTCCAACTTGAGAAAAGAGATCAGCTTTTTCCTGCTTAAGACTACCAATCTCAGCAGAAAGGTCACCGTTCTCCTTTTGAAGAGATGCATCTTTAGTTGAGAGTTCAGACATCAAAGTATAATAATATCCCATTGAACAAATTTGTCTATTCAATTTCTCTTCGAGATTTCCAAATTGGGCGAATTGGGAATGTAGGAAACCATTCTTCTCTTGGAGATTTCCGACCTCTGTAGCAAGGTCAAACTTCTCCTTTTGAAGTGTTCTAATTTCAGTTCTATATTCCTCCATTTCGCTTTCATAGAATCTCAATTCACCTGCGTAGTCAGCGAAAACCTTTAAAAGATCACATCTTGGTGATGAGGACATTTCAGGTTCACCGGAATACATGGACAACACTGTAGCAGTAGGTGATAATACATCTATTCTAGGCCCAACATCTGAGCCATTTTGAGATCCTTCACCGGTAAAACTAAATAAAATATGAGAAGAAATAAAAGTTTTCATTAGTAATAATTCTAAATGCACCAAAAAACTATCATTGGAATGTTGTCTATCCATACACTTCGGCTTCTACTGCTTCGTTGTCAAGCTCTTCATAGAAGAGATGGTTGTACGGGTCAACCACAAATCTGCGGATCGCTCTGGCTATAAATCTAACCATATCGACCTACAAATCTTGCCTAATGCTCTGTGAGTGTACTGTTGCTGGAAACGCTGGTAAAATACACTAAATAGAGAATGCTAGACGTAAAGAACAGAAGAAATCAAGAGAAGAGAATCAAGAATACTACCATAAAAGATGGGTTATACTTATATTCGTACATGGATCACAAAGGACCCCTCATCCCTCGGCGGTGTGTGGGGGGCACAGCCCTAATATGTTATGTATAGCTCGTGCTTGAATCATTTCATATGGGTGCATCAATTTCGAGTGCAAGTACCTGTATCTCATTTAGATATAATACATCGTATAAAGAGTGCACGGGTTATCTTAAAAATAGACATTGAAGTACAGGGGCCATGTCTGATAAATCTGATTGTAGTTGTAACTACCATAGGAAGCCACAAGATGACCCATCTACAGTCATTTGTGAGCTTTGCAGGTTGTTCTACCAAAATGGTTGGGTTACTGGAACTGGTGGTGGGATATCAATAAGGGAAGGTAGTAAAATCTATCTTGCTCCGTCTGGTGTGGAAAAGGAGAAGATGCAGCCTAATGAAATGTTTATATTAGACACCAAGGATAAGAAGGATATAATGGTTAACTATTCTGATTTAGGTGAGTATCTCTATAGTCCAGAAAATTTGAAACCTTCTGCTTGTACACCTTTATTTTTGAATTTCTACAAGTTCAGAAATGCAAACGCTTGTATCCATACACATTCATTGAACGCTGTTATAGCGACTAGACTATTCAAAGATTATTTTGAGATCAACAACGTCGAACAATTGAAGGCTATACCTAAATTATTCGAGGCTGGTAATCTTTTGAATACGGACACTTTACGTATCCCAATAATGGATAATGAGCTTACAGAAGATCTGTTGACCAATCCAATGAAACTAATACTCGACAAGAATCCAAATACTTGTTGTATATTGGTAAGAGACCATGGGTTGTTTGTCTGGTCAGATAATATCAAAAAGGCCAAAATCATTAACGAGTCAATTGATTATTTACTCGAATTGGGTATAAGGTTAAAACAATTAAATTTACCTACTATTACATAAAATGGGTGGAATCTCTATACATACATGAATTGAAACAAAAATAAAATAAAATGAAATAAATAAAACACTAAACAAGCCGATTGGACAATAAATAAATCTTGCTTGATTTGTCTTTCTATATCAGGGGATTCTTGGTAGATTTTAGACTTTTTGCCTTGATCTTAGTGTAATCTATACTTTCTTCAACCTCCAGTTCAATCAATCCAATACAAACAACATTATCCCCCCTCAGTACAATTGAATCCAAGTTCAATTCCTGTGTTGTTGTTTCATTCGATATTACCCTTTCTATCGATTCTGTTAGGACGATATTTATACTCTGATCGAATCCTTCCAACTTCCCCTATATTCAACGAGTAATTCAGTTAGTAAAGAATTCATAAAGCCTCTTTCCTTTTGATTGAATTGAATGAGTATCATGCCTCTAGTTGATACGTACAATGAATAGTTTCCCATCGGTAGTTATTACCTTCACTCGTTCTAACATAAATAAATAAATAAAGTTAGTCAAAAAAACAACCATGTCAACGCCCTTGAATGGGCGAAAAAAATAAAATGGCAGACAGGATACATACGTTCAAGGAATTCTTTCAGACTAGACATTTACCGTTAAAGCTATCTTACCTCCCATTGATCTACTGCTATACAATGATTGAAACATATCTTATTACTACTCCCTTTGAAAGCTAAACATGTTTACAAGAGTACAAATTTTCTCGCAGGGCCACGGATGTCTTCTCCGCTTTTTCCATCTCCTCCGTTGATAAGCGCTTGTATGTTTTTAAATCTAGTGATTATTTCTTGTAACTATGCCAGTTGTACGTGTCTAGTGTGATTTATTAGGGTATCTACATAAGGAGGCAGACTCAGGTGGATAACACAATCAACATCTGTCTTAGAAGAAAGTATCTCGAAGAATGCACAATATTTTAGATACAGACATATCGAGTCCCGATAGCGATCTTGACGAGTCACCACAAGTAAAAAGGTTTAATAGTGTCCCAGAACGTGCAGATGATGGCAACGGTGGCAAGCCAAATGAGTCATTGATACTTTGGGCAAATAGGCTCGAGCTTGAGGCCTTGGAATTAAGATCAAATTCGGATCTGCTGCAACAGAGGTTAGTCCATGTCGTCGATGATATATCATTTATGATGAAAGAGGCTAAGAACAGCATACTCTTATTGAACACCGGTGTCAATGAGTTCAATTCAAACTCTAAGAACCTCAAACTTTTACAAAACTTTGAAACAAAGATAAATCGTAGATTCACCAAACTTAGTCGTGAAATTGAGAATATTAACAGTACCCCTGACTTGAATGCTAAATTAGACATCATCATCTCGAATCAACTTAAGTTGTTAGAAAGTTCAATGAGAGATACGGGGTTTACACAAAATCTGATAGATTTGACCCTGCAGCACAATTCACTAAGTAACACTATATCTTCTGTCTTGAACAATAAGAGGAATGGTACCTACAGAGCACGAAATGTATCAAATGATTCAAAAGATGACGTTAAATTTCCCAAAAACAATAAACTTGAATATCAACCTAGTAAGAGGAGCAATCGTAAAAATAACGTTATCGGTAAGAATAAGCAGAATACAAGGAAAGCGTTACCCGAGCCAGTGAAATTATTTCCTTCACTGTCTATCAAACCCAATAAACCAATCAAAAGGTATATTATAAGTGGTGACAACTGATAAGTTCTCTACTTAGATCAATCTTCAACTGTAAGTTATCAACTTTCTCATTTCCTGTTCCCAGTTGCAGCCCGTTCTTTTCTAATTGATGATAAAACAAATGATACATAGGCATATATCTGTCGACAAATCTGATAACATCTTCATCTTTCATCCCTACACCTTTCACTTTGATTAACTCATGCTCTTGCTCTAATCGCCATTTGTAAACATTGCTAATATCATTTGTAGTTAAATAAACAAATATACTGAAAAAATGCCAGATCTTTTCATACTCCTTCAAATATTCATTAATTTGTATTATATTACCCGTAGTCACTCTGTCAAATAGTGCGTTGATCTTCTTATATTGGATCGTTTCCCAGTTTGTTTTGAGTACAGATTCTTGTGCCTCGGATACATATCCGTTAAACCACCCTTCACATACCGCTATATCAATTGGCTTTGACCCGACATCAAACCATTTATCCTGGGGTTCTCTATCTCCTTTTCCTACATTAAGAGACTTATTGTACCTTGGTATTTTGTAACTTACGGCCCTATGGATGATCTTGGTCATGATTTCATTCAAAAGCGAGAGATCATGAGTTCCTGGTAGTCCTCTTCCAATTAACAATGGGTTACCACGCTCTTTGCCTTTCAGAATTTCTCTTGAATTCACTTTGCACTGATCTTCGTACGTTAAGTAAAAATCATCAATTGAAAACCCTACGACGTGTAAATTAGGGTATAATCTTTTGAGCTCATCGGTAAGCTTATCGGAGAGATATGTCTTTCCACTTCCCTGTGGTCCACTGATCCCAACAATAAGTGGATGCTTGGATAAATCTGCAGTCTTGGCAAGATGCTCTTCCACAAACTGTAGGGCCTTCCTAAAAGTCGTCATGGCCATGATGAATCTACACTATAAATCGTAAAACTTCCCCTTGACCCCAGAAAAGAAGAGGAGGAGAGGCACCCAAAAAAGAACCAGCCTGGAACATTTCAAGTGTTTTTTCGAAGGGTCGAGATTTGAAAGTTGAGGGAAAATATTATAAATATATTTTATATTATACTATATTATATTATATTTGTATTATATATAGGTAAATCGGGGACATATAAGCAAACAATCATAAAGCCTTTAGCTCCTTTAACTTGGAGACTAATTCATCAACATTTTGGACCATTACACCAGCTTTTCTTTGAGGTGGCTCGGCAATCTTGACTTGAACTAATCTATCTTTCAAGTCCTCTTCGCTCAAACCTAAAGAATCAACTTTGACAACTTCTAAAGGCTTCTTCTTAGCCTTCATCATCTTTGGTAATGTGACGAATTTTGGTTCGTTCAATCTTAAATCTGTAGTGATAATCATTGGTAAATCGGCCTTAACGGTTTGGATACCACCATCGATTTCTCTTTCCACGGTAACTGTTGTACCATTGGAATCGATTGTAACTTTGGAAGCATTTGTAGCTTGAGGCCAGTTCAATAACCCAGCAAGCATTTGTCCGGTCTGGTTGAAATCATCATCAATGGCTTGTTTACCTAAGATGACTAAATTAGAACCTTCCTTTTCGATGATTTTTTGTAAGATCTTGGAGATTTGTAAAGGTTCGTACTCCTTTTTACCTACATCCACTAAAGTTGAAGTGTCTGCACCTTTGGCTAACGCCGTTCTTAACACATCTTGCGCGTTAGAAGGACCAATTGAAACGGCATGGATTGCTTCCACTAAACCTTTGTTGGCAGTTCTGATTTTGATTGCTTCTTCAACCTATTCAAGAAAGGAAAAAATTTAGAGTTAGTACGAAGATGGAAAGTAAAAGACATAAATTTCCTCAGGAATATTATAACCCACCGTAGTGGTCGACCCTTTGGGTTAAGAAAAGAAATACATACAGCAATATCATCAAATGGGTTGATACTGAATTTGACTCCCTTGACATCGATACCAGTTTGTGCTTGGTTGATTCTTGGTTTCAAAGCAGCGTCAATGACCCTTTTAATAGGGACCAAAATCTTAAGTTTGCTCGACATCTTGTGTAATGACTTGACAGACTATCAAAGTTCCTTGTAATGACAAAGGACAAGAGACAAATAGGTATAGGTTTATTAGAGGAAAAAAAATGTCAAATTTAACTATGGTGGGATGGAGTGAACAGATTTCTCACGAATTCGAGGGAATCACGGGCCGTTACTAAAAGCATGGGGTATATTTCACATTTATTTAAAGTACTACTACTACTACTCTCTCTCGTTTATGTAATTATTTATCCAGTTGCTCAGTTACCTAGACCGCTGCCCCCGCCGGGGAACTCCCTGGATCTATTCTTCATCATCATGATTCTGTTTCTCAGACTATTAGAGGCTTCACTGGTTCTCTTCCAGATGTCATCGGTGACATCGGTTTCGTAAACACTACTACTATACGTAGAATCCGTAAGGCTTTGACTCTTAACACCCGATTCAGCTGCATTGATATCTGAAGCAGCTTTGTTCTCCTTCTGGGGATCAGCGTGATTGAGGTTCAACTTGGAGTTTATAGTAAGCCCACTTACTCTAGAACTCAAATCACTGTTATGACTGATGCCTATTCCCATACTATCCAAAGTATTTAAAGAGCTACTATTTGGACCGTTGAATCTTATTGGAGAAATGCCCTTTCTGGTATTTGGCGAACCTAATATAGACTCATGTCTAACAGGAGATAACGAGCTCGAATGGGTATTGTTTACTGAAACATGTTCCAGCTCTTTAACTCTCTTATTTAGACGATCTAAGTCGTTGGTCAGTCTCTGTATTTGAGTATCTTTAGATTTCGAATTGACTGTAACATTAGCTATTTCATTTCTTAATTGGTCATTCTTATTGTTCAAACTCTTGATCTCGTTCAAGAATCTTTCCTTTTCCATTTGAAATTCTTTAAATTGACTCTCATAATTCTCTCTTTCAAGATTCCATTTATCCCTTTCGCCTCTCAATTCTAATAGCTCTCTCTTATCGACAGATAAGGAGTTGGTAGTTGAAGGAGGTGGTAATAGAGAGTTGGACGTATGCGCGAGACTTCTTGATGCCAATCCACTCCCTAATCTACTGCTGGAAGGTTGCTCGCTAGTTCTAGTTGGAGATGGAGGTCCTCTCTTCGATGGTAATGTAGATGGGTTGCCAAGTCTTGTATTGACCAACGATTGTTTAGATACTTCGGCAGGTTTTCTACTGCTACTAGCAGTAGTAGATGAAGTAACGGTTCTTTTTGCAGGTGCAGTAGCAGTAGCAGTATCATTGGGACTTGCCTTCACACTAGCGTTTTCAAAGAATTCCTTTATCTTTGCTTGATGTAAACCACTACTAGAATCGTTCATATTCATCAAGTACGGATTAAGTCTTCTTTCGCCAGTTATTTTCATCAGTGTACCTATAGATTCAGACGCTAGGTTTCTCACTGGAGCTTGAGGATCTTTCAACAATTTGATACAAGTGTCCATCAATACATCTATCTCGGATTTCTTTGGAGAGGTCTTGGTATTCTGTAAACATCTCACTAGGAATCTCAAACTTTCAATTTTGATTTGTGGGGTTTTGTGGGTTGAGTTAGTAATAACTATTTCAAAAACTTCAGAAAAGGAGGAGAACTCGAAACAGGCATATAAGACGCTGTTCAAAGCATCTAGCACAGATTGCTTCTTCTCTTTAGTTCTTTCTAACGTCTGTGCAAAGATCAAATGAACATATTTATGAAAATCGTCTCTTAAACCATTGGCCAATATAGTAGTTATACTACAAGCCAAGGTAACGACTTGAAGATTGGCGTCTTTCATACATCTCGCCATTGATCTAACCAGATCACCATAATCTTTATTAGCAACAACTTTTTTCACATTTGCAATTTCTTTGAGAGTCTCGTCTAACACACCAACTCTTTCCTTCCAGATCGAGGACGCTAATCTGGTACCAAGATCAGCTGGGATCTTTGAAAGGATGTCGACCGCATCAACCATATCGAATACATCCATGACTTGTTCTGAAGTACTGAGGTTTCCCATTTCGACATCTTCATCGTCTATCGGGCGAGATGAAGCAGCAGCAGCAGCGGCAGCAGCAGCAGCGGCAGCCCTCTTTTGTTGAGACTTCAAGATTCTTGTTGGTGGTATTGGTCCTTCTATCAATGCAAAGGCAGAGGCTAAATCCTTTCTTTGAACTTCTTTCTTCAATTCAGGGAAAATTATAGTATCGAATGTATCACCCATCCACGAACGCAAAGTAACTGATAAATTAGTGGCCTCAGCTCTAACGTTTTTATCACTATGTGAAAATAATTTTGGAATAATATTTAAGATCAATTTAGGTGAGATTGTTTTACATCCATAAGCAGCATAACAATCATTTAAAAGTTTGACAGCTCCTGCAACTAACTTAGGAATTTTAGCAGATAAAGTTGGTATGATCAGTTCGATAATTGGTTCTGGGGTATCTAATTCAATGTAGTATAGAACACTATCGAGTGTATTCTGCTTAGTACCTTGTCTTGTTGATCCCAATGATTTTTCACATAATATAGGGATAATGCCTTCTCTAGTTGATAGGCATGCTTTGGTTCCGCAATTTTGCAAGTATGAGGATAGTAACGCAGTACCTGCTTCTTGGGCAATAACATTTGAGTCTGTGACTACTTTCTTCAACAGATCTGTTCTTCCTTGAAAGATACCAAAACACTCATCGCTTTCACTCCCTGAATTATCAAAGATCTTCTTCAACTCTGCATATGATTCACTTCTGACTTTCCAATTCTTATGGGTTACGCGTTCTTCAATGGGCAAATTGGAGTAATCCGGTTCTGTTTCTGAGGTATCCATAGTGCAAATAACTTGAGTTGTTGATCAATGTAATCTGTTCTGCAACTCTGCTGTGATACAACGTGGTAGATGATTCACTTTCCAGTCTGATTATGAAAAAGAGATCATTGTTTTGGTTTCATCCTCTCTTTTTACCATTTGTTTACCTTTTCTCGCAGCTCTTAAATTGCGTCGATTTTTAAAAATTCGACTCGACGCCGATCGACGCGATATTATTTTGAGAGTTGTATGGAAAGATGGAGGAAGCTTGAGATATATGGCCAGAAGGATAACTTATCTCTTTCCTTGTAACTATCGACATTGGAATCAACTTTTACTACTTAACAATATTTTTACTCAAGATGCCAGGCGGTGGACAATATGAGGTATGTTATTTCCCTTATACTGATATCTATTTCGTGATTGAGTAGAGAAAAAGCAGTCTAATGATCCATTACCCCACTTTTTTTCTTCTTCCGACTGATTTAAAAACTTTGACTTTTTTCAAATATACTAACCTAATATTCTACTCTCAGATGATTGACGCAGATCCTCATTTCAAGAGGGTCGTAAGATATATGCGATCCGAAGACTATACACGTTGGGCGGTTGCTACAGTTGCAGGTCCATTGATATTAACCGCAATGGAAAAGGCTGAACCAGTAGGCAGGAAATTTTCGATGCCTTCAAGAAGAATTCTAGCAGCTGCTGGGTTTATTGGTTGCTTTAGTGGGTTCTGCATGGCTTATATTGGATCAACGTACAGATTCTGGGGTTGGTCCGAAAATAGAGAAGAGGTTATAAAGGATAGAAAAGAGATAAAGACATTACTTTCACAGGGCAAGAATCCATATGGCAAATCGGAACTAAGCCCATATTTACAGGACGTTGCCTCGAGATATTCTTCAAACTCTCAATTAATGTTATTCATTATCCCATTTTTCAATTTTGTCAACCATCAAAATCATGGTGTTGATTTGAGAAAATACTACGAAGTTAGACCTGGAGAAGAGACCTGGGGAATTGGCGAATTGCCCCCATTAGAAGAAATTAAAGGCCTTAACATCGATAACAAGTACAAGAAGTACAAAAATTATTAGGATGGATATTTAAGGGGTGGAAGAGTCTAACTTTTATATTCCCGCCTTTGAATTTATAGTAAACATCGTGTTTTTTACCATTTACTATTATTTATTTATTTAGTTATTTATTTATTAAACTTATCAGCCTTCTATCCTCTCTCTGTACGGGATTGGACTTATTTCTATATACTGAGTGAAATATACAAGCATTATAGTATCTTTGACCATAGCTTATTCCACTATGTTCGTTAGTTGTTTCAACAAAATTGAGACGACGAGGTATGACGAAGATATCTTGATATCTAGCAATCACCTTTCAGTTACCTTATAGTCTGTCTTATATCTATCCAGTGGATAAGAATTGTATATACATGTATTTCGTACCTGTTTGCTGAAAGGATATTGACCGTAAACTAAAACGAAGACAATAAACTGTGTCTCGGAGATAGTTAAGGCCGCATATCTGCTAAACTCCAGCAATCCTTATTCCCGAGACGTTATGTGGACATGTTTTTTTTTCTCTCGTATGAGAATCCCGTTTATTTCGTTCAATCATATGATTGAACTCATGTTCCATCTAAATTGCCATATCCGAGTGAATCAGAATAATGTTTTACCCATTTTACAATTTTGAATCAATTATACAGTACATTTGACCAGATACCGAACAAAATTGAAGAGCTCGGAACTCGGAGGGCAGCTCGGGGAAATCGCTGATGCGTTGATTAGTATTTTGCTTCTGCTTGTAACTGGACTCTTATATATTGAGCTGTATAAATACATCAAATACTCCCCGATTGCCTTTGTCTGTGATGAACATCGTTTGCAGTATCGATTTTACTCTCATAGTGAGTTTAAGAAATCAAAAAATCTCAAAACAAAAATGGCTCGGAAATTATCTGAGGAGCACAACAATCTAGACCTTACTCATGATAGTTCAAAGAGCGACGAAATAACTGGTCTGCCTCAAGACAAAACTAATCAAGAACAACATACGCTTAAGAAGTTTATTGAAAGTGATGCTGGTGATGGCACTAAAAGAGAAGATCACTATATGAATGGTGTCCAGCTATACGTGTCTTTCGTTTCGATAATATCTGTTATGCTATTGGTTGGTATAGATCAAACAATTGTTATGAGTATTTTAGAAGTATTGACCAAAACATTCGATTCTACTGAAAAAATTTCTTGGACTTTAGGTGCTTTCACATTAGGCTCTGGTGTATCTACTCAAATTTGGGGGAAAATTGGTATTATTGTTGGTAGGAAATATGTTATGATTACAGCTGTTATTGTATTTGAGATCGGTTCTCTGGTTTGCGCGTTATCACAATCTATGGATATGTTAATCGGCGGCAGAACCATTCAAGGGCTCGGTGCTGGAGGTATCCAAGGAACGGCTTCAATGATAACAGCTGAAATCTTCCCTATAAATAGAAGATCAATAGCCTTAGCGCTCATATCCTCTGTGATGGGTCTCTCTTTGATTATTGGTCCTTTTCTAGGAGGTGCTTTGAATAAGGTCAGTTGGAGGTGGTGTTTCTATATCAATTTACCAATAGCTGGAGTAGCCCTTGCAGTGTTTTGTCTGCTATATAACCCACCCAGACCAACGAAGAGAATTTTACCACAATTTAAAAATCTTGATTATCCTGGGATATTGCTATTTGCAGGCGGGATAGCCATGTTTTTGGTTGGAATAACAATTGGTGGTGCTCAATACCCTTGGAAATCTGCAGCAGTAATATGCTGCATTGTCATTGGAGTGTTTTTGTTTGTTTTGTTTTGTATTTGGAATTCCAAGTTTAGTAAAGACCGCTTATTTCCAACTGAGGTATTGCACAATTTCCAAGTTCAATTGGCATTTGTTGGAGTATTTATAACAATAGGTTCACTTATGACTGCGTTTCAATTTATCTCTCTCTATTTTGAAGTCATTGAAGGTAAAACCCCTTTAGCAACGGGTGTAGCGTTTTTACCTGTTTTATGTCCTACTATAGTGGCGGGTATTGGTACGGGAATATTTATCAACAAGACAAGGTTGATCAAACCCGTTGCTTTTGCGGCCTTAATTCTCTCGACGATATCATTGGGATTAATGTCATTGTTAGATATAAATACTAAAGTTTCAAAACGTGTTGGACTTTGTGTTTTTCTTGGAATATCAATTGGGTTATCCATGCAACCTTATTTTATTCTTGCTCAAGTTCACGCGCCAAAGACCCCCGGTGGTACTTTAATGGCTATGAGTTACATCGTAGTTGGCAGAAATATTGGAACTTCGATCTTAGCTTCATTTGCTCAAGTCATATACACTTCTTTGATCAAGAAGACTCTGACTAGTAATAACATATATCAATTGACTGGGTATTCGGTAGATCAGATAGTTGGAGACACGGACTTAATCCCCACGTTAAGTGATACAGCCCAAATTATTATCAAGAAGTCGTATATGAAAGGTATTAGAGGTACCTTATATTTTGCCGTTTCATGTAATGCAGTCATGTGTATTCCTTCTGCGTTTATGTCTAATATAAAAGTACCAATGAAGAAAGACGTCAATCAAGATTCCAAAGAAAGGGAAATCTCAAACGCAGACGACAAAGCAGAAGCGAAAGAATTAGGAGTTGCAATTGAAGGGTCATCAGAGGTTTAACTCTTTATTTCAATCTGCAACTAAACCGTTGTTAGATTGACACAAACTATACCATAATACTTAAAAGATCTCGAAGAGTCTTCTCTGCTCAAATTGAACTGTTGGTATCCTCTTTTGATATTGGTACTAGTTATCGGTGGATAAGCTCTACTTTTTAGGAAATTTAAAGAGCCAAATTATTCAAGACGACTAAATATATAGTATACCCTTTATATGACAGTGTTTTTATATAGAAATGTGACTAAGTTTAACCTACTTCCAAAAATATTACTATTTCTGTTGTAATTGTAAACCTTGAACTCTCCTTAATCAAATATATGAATATTTTAAACTCTACAACTTCTTCAGTATCATTTCAACCGAATCCTTACCTCACTACAAATAAACCCGTGTCGGAACACTAAGTGCACTGGGGTATATAATAAAGAGTCTTGCTGAGATATGAGTTTGATGGGTTTGTCAATTGGCAACCTAACTTTGCTACTAACAGAGGAAAAGGCACACATTTGGGTATATGCCACACACCAAGCTTGGGTCGAAGAACGAATTCTCTCTCTTTCTCATACTAATTGGTACAGCTGAACTTTATATAAGTCAACTTGATCATTGTTTGGGCAAATTCAAAGTTTCAAAGAGATATATGCTTTGTCTGATGCCATATCTAATAATCTAGTTATTCAATTGCTAATGATTACTGCTACAACTCTCCATAAAATCGAAATTAAATTCACTATGAGGCTTCAGCTATTTGGCACAAACCCAATTTCCCCATAGTAAAATATGGGCGCGTAAGCCAATTTTTGGTGCAGTTCCCCATTTACTATAAATATCTGGACTACTTCTCTCCTTCTTCTTTCCCCGTTCATATCACTTTTCTTTCTTTCCTTCTTCTTTTGCTTTTCTTCCTCCTTCACCTCTTTAACAAACAACAGCAGACTATATTTCATATACAAAGCTATGCATATAGATCCAAGCTCAGGATATTATGACATCTCAATAGAGCTACAACTCCCTTGGGTAACAAACACAAACCCATTTATAACCATTTTGTTTACTGGCCATAAGCTTCTTTTTTTGGGTAGCTAATTAGTCTTCTATAGGACATGGGAACGTCTTTTCTAGAAGTTATATATCTTTGAAAATACTTAATGCTCCCATGTTCTTTATCAATTGGACCGCATAAAACTTGTCTACATCTTTTATGAGCAACCCAATTGATATTGCAATCCAATCACAATGAAACAATTCTTCACAGCGAGTGTTTTGAAGCATACTGGACCTATTACTATTTGTGATTATATACCAGGAGCGGGTTTTCGCCTCGTAGGATGCAGTGGAAGCACAAACTTAGTCCTTTGAAGTTGCCTATGTCAGTCAAAGATAACCATCACCAGGTTGATAGAATCAATATCAACAAAACAAAACAAAACAAAACAAACCAGCCACCAATACTTTGAAGATACCGAAAAGGATTATGACCGAAGTATAAAAGAACAATGCGATACGAAAGCAAGAAGTTCATGACTGACAAGATCAAATAGGTCAACGCAACTAAACTAAAATAATAGATTTCTACCGTTCACACAACAAACCAAACAACATCGAAACAAATCTCTTAACTCATACAACAACTCTTAAAAAGACCAAAGCATATTTTTTAATTCATACAATAATATCTAATAAGACCCAAACCCCAAGTCTTTTTTATTCAAATTTTGGCATATAAGAAGCCCCTGTTATCCTCTGTTGACATTGGTACTGGTGATCTGTGGTTAAGCTCCACTTCCCCAAAAGTTTAAAGAGCACAAATCGATCAAACCCAAAAAGGTTGGAATATCGATAACAACATACAATATACAAAACTATTTAGTTATTATGCAAAACCTTAATAAGCTTAGTTGATATTGAATCGCCAATATCATAACTTACAATAATGATTGTAGAACTGTAAACGTCTTCAAGAATTGGAAAACTGTTTTCTTTCTTTCATTAAGTATGTACACATAACTTTATGAGAACAATACACAATTTTACGGTATAGATAATTTTATAGTGAGTTGAAGATAGTTGCCATATTTACTTATGTGCAAGCAGCGTCTTTTAGAACCATATATGGTGATAAACGGAAAAATATTGTAGGTAAAGCCCTGTTTTTTTTTTCGGCCCGGAAGGTAAAATTTGCGTTCGAATAAATACACCAATAAGTACCTAAATATCTTTACTATATATGTATATTTCTGCTTGATATAATGAGCAGGAAGTATCGGCATATACTGGTAATTTCAATATAACAAAATATAATATGGAACACAAACTTAAGCGTGGTTTTTTCGACTTTTAAAATGATATTCTCGAATTCCATCTCGGTTAGCGATCCTTTTTCTTATAGGTACTGTTCGTGTGGCGCAGAGGTTAGCGCTTCGTGCTTATAGATGTAACAGTTGACATTTATGCTAGATGTCACGATCGTGTGAGGAACGCGATGGTCGCGGGTTCAAACCCCGCCACGAACACCCTATTTTTTTTTGTCTTTTGATGATTGTGGGTATAGAACATAGAAAATACAAGTGGCTTTGAGTTTTTTCTTTTTTTTTGCTATGAGTGATTGATATAAGTAGAAATATAGGTATTATTTGAGTACTATATACATCTGTTAACGTGCTTAAATACATATTTTTTTTTATATTTTGTTGCTGCAATCAATTAGTAGCCAAAGTCCAAATTGCCTTTGTTCTTTCCCAGAGAGAATAATCATAACCACCTTTATTCATAGCATCGACGAATTTCCATGACTTAGCACCGTTTTTAATGGGATAATCGATGATCTTTGGTATAGCGGTTTGAATAAAACTATATTTATCATAACATACAGATTTTTCAAGGCATAACCCACGTAATCCTTCTTCGCCTCCAAATTTACCATACCCTGATTTCTTGGTACCTCCAAATGGTAATTGACAGACATAAAAAGTGGCGAAATCGTTGATTGCAACATTACCAACCTTCAAGTACTTGGATAGTTCATTTGCATGCTGGAAGTTCGTAGAGAATATCGAAGAACCCAAGCCGAATTCTGAGGAATTGGCTATTTGGATGGCATCTTGATCATTTTCAGCGTGCATTATAGTCATTACAGGTCCAAATACCTCAGTTTGGGCTATTCTCATAAGAGGGGTAACGTCGGCCAATAGAGTAGGTTGGAAATAATGACCCTGAGGATAATTTGGATGGACATATCGTTTACCACCGTTCAATAATTTGGCATCTTGATCGACTGCTTCTTGAATCAATGATTCTAATTCATCAAATTTTGGAGATCCCATTATTATAGCACCCATGTCGATTTCTTCACCTTGATCTATGTCTGATCCTATTCTCATCTGTGAGATTCTATTTTGTAAAACATCTATCAATTTATTATAATTGGAAATATCACCCGATACGATAATTCTTTCAATTCCAATACAATTTTGACCAGAACTTTGAAAGGTACCTCTCATTAAGATAGATGCAATTGTATCGATGTTTTTCGATTTCTTAAGGTAATCTTCACATATAATGACAGCATCTTTTCCACCCAATTCAACTACAACGGGAGTTAGTACTTCAGAAGCCTTCTTGACAACTTTTTTAGCAACTTCAACGGATCCAATGAAAGTGATATGGTTCAAACCTGGATGTCCAGAGATTAAATCACCATCTTGACCCCAACAACATACCAGTTGCACCAAGTTATCATCGATATCACAGATTCTCAAAGCTGATTTGACCAAGTTGATATAATATTCAGAAGACCATCTAACACGTTCACTACATTTGACCACGATACCATTACCGGTGAAAACAGCCGCTATTATTGGACCTAACATGTTATGGAATGGGTAATTCCAAGATACCAAAGCTCCAACGACACCCAATGGTTCATATCTAACTTCGGCTTTTTTGTAAAAGCTCATAAATAAATTGCTTGGACCAGGACGAGCCGAAGGTTCTAGTACCTTGTCCCCATTGTTTAAGACCCAATTGATTTTCTCCAAAGTGACCATGATTTCACCCATTGATGCATCAACCATAGTCTTACCGGAATCTCTACATGCGACTCTAGCAATTGGCTCTTGGTTCTTGATGATAAATTCACTCAAAGTACGCAAAACTTTACGTCTTTTATATTTAAATAAATTATCGTTATAGAACTCTACCTGAGCATTGCTAGCAGATTCAATGGCAAGGTCGATATCATCCTTTGTGGAGGAGGGGAATTTACCCAAGTATTGAGAAGTGGCAGGGCAATAGCAATATATATTTGAAGGGTCATTTTCTTGAATGATCGAAGGAGGTGTTAATCTTTTACCTTTCCAATTTGGTTTTGCTTCATCGGGAATGGGAAGTTCAAATTTAGTTGGTTTTTCAACTCTTTTCTTGGTCTTACGTACAAGGAACAGACTCAATGGGATGATTAAACCTAATAGTACCGACAATGAGATGTGAATTGGGAATAATGACTTGTTTTTTGCCGATAAATCCATCAGATGCAAATACGTCAAGTTCTGTAAACTTTGGAACTGATTGAGTAAATCAGTTAAGTTTGTGTTTGTCATTTGTCTATATGTTTAATTTTGAAACTTTCATGTAAATTATCTAAGTAACTATTGAAACAAAAAAAGTGACGCGATGAAAAGTGGTCAGTTTTCAATCCACTTTCTGTAATCCAATTGATGAAACTAGTATATTTCTCGAGAAGCGGTAGAGAATAAGGATATCCCACGTCAGTTGTGGAAGAGTTGAAACCTTTAGAATTATCCAATAAATCAAAAATTATACAAAATTGGGAAAGCAAATGGTACAGAACGTGTCAGAGGTCCAATTGGGAATTATTCAACGCTATGGAAAATGTTGAGCCTTTTTGAGGTGGTGCAAGGATTAGTTAGTTATGTCCCTTTTATGTATACTTATGGTATACTTATGGTATATTTATGGGTGATTAGTGTGATTAATGTAGTGGAATGTCCAAGTATTGGTTAATTTTATTGCTATATAAATATGAGATAGTTACATAGATCGTAATCTGTATAGGGTTATGACTGTAAGGATAGTTATAGTCTAATTTGAGAGTTTTTTATTGTTGATTATCTATTCCTTTGGAGTGGCATTGATATGTAATTCGGGCACAGGGTTGGTAACTGCTTCGATTAATAATTTGACGACATCTTTGGTCTTTTCATCTGCTGTTTTCTTGATCTTTTTCAATTCTAAAACAACGGAAGCATCTGCTTCTTCTTCTAATTTCTTATTTGATCCTGAAAACTGTTTGATAGAGAGGGGGTGATAAGAGGTTGTTAGTAAAATAATCGTTGATGAATGTCTAATAATGGAAAGATGTAACATACTTCGTCTTCAAAGGCCTTTAATTCGGCTTCTTTCTTTTGTTTGTAGGTAGTGATCTCAGATGATGCATCAACTTTGGCAGCCTTTAATTTTTGCGCACGATCTATTCAATTAGAGTTAGTATATTCTGTCTTGTTAAATAACCAATTGGCTGGGTTGCAATTAGACTAACAGTGAAGTAATAGTATACATACAAGATCTAGCTTCGGCGACTATTTCTTGAGCTTGCTTTTCGGTCTGTTATTGGGGGAGAAGGGGTTAGTATGGGGATTTGGGATTCACAGGCAAAGAGAAAAGGCGAGAGCAGAGGCCAAAGCCCAAACAATCAACGTAAATAGACTTTCACAAATGAATGTGCACTCATGTATCTTTATGAATGAGCATAATGACTTAATTGCCCGATGGTAACTGAATCTAAACGTACTTTTAAGAGACTTTGAATTCCAGACTATATTGTTTTAAGATTGAAGAGTTAGTATTATATATCAAAAGGAATAAGGGTTTACCAACCCCCAGGGAGCCAAGCACCCCCAAAGGTTGACAACGCATCATTACATACCATTGTATTATTATCTGATTGATACAGTATAGAGTGATGAAATAAAGAATAACCTACAAATGTGATATATACTGTTTTAATAGGTAAGATAAGTTATCGCTCAAGCTCGTTTGCAGCCATAATTTCTGCTAATTGGCACAGCTTTAAATGGCAGACATTTTTATTTTTTTTATTATGTTTATCTGATTTAATACCATTTGAAACTTTTCACGAGTTGTGTGATCTGTTTAACTGGGGGTTTCAGTGTTACATTTGGTATATACGATGACTGAAGTATGTGGTGTGTGCAAACTAGAGGCATGGAAGTACAAGTGTCCCGCTTGTGGGGTCCTCACGTGCTCCTTGGTCTGTGTGAGGAGGCATAAGTCCGAAGCGAATTGCTCGGGCCTGTCAGATATATCCGATAACAAGACCAGCTTCAGACCTAAAAACGAGATCAATGATGCCGATGTTCAAAGAGACTATAACTTCCTGCTACGTGTGGGACGTAAAGTTGAACTTGGGAAACAAGATTTGAGAGCTAGTAAGATCGTCAAGAGTTCAAAGAGACGGAAGATCGGTAATAATGGTATTGCCAATGAAAACCTCAACCCTGTGGAGGGAGGAGAAAGTATAGTCAAAAGAGGCGTGAATATAAGGCTATTACCATCAGGTATGAGCCGAAAACAACAAAACAAGACCGGTTTTGACACAAAGAGACAGAAATTCATGTGGACAGTAGAATGGATACTGATTGGTGATGAAATTTCCAATGAGTTGAATAAATTTGTCTCTTTCAAATCTCCCGAAGCTTCAAAGATTGGCGATCTTGTACCTTTTAGAAGGTTTGTCAAGGCGCTTGAAGAGAATGCATTGATCGAGAAGATTCAAGAACCAGAAATTACAAAGGAAGAAGTTAAACCAATAGATGAAGCCCATATTCCAGATACTGAAGTAGAAGAAGAAGAAGAGAATAGAAATTCAAAGATTCAAAAGTACAAAGATGAATTGAACAAGATCAAGACAAATCTGAGGTTTTATATGATTCCAGAAGAGTTGAAGATTCATAATACAAATCGTAGTAAACTGAAAAAAATGTACAAGAAAAAACTATTGCAAATTCCAATTGATGGATTGCTTTGTGATGTATTGAAAGACAAGACGTTTATTGAATTCCCTACCATATACGTCAGTTTGAGTGAAGAATTAAAAGGTATGGAGGTCATTAAGCTGGATGAAAACACTAAACTTACGGACTTATCATCGGATGATTCTTCTGATACTTCAGACTCTTCGGACTCTTCGGACTCTTCATCAGATAGTGACAGTGATAGTGATAGTGACAGTGATAGCGGTGATAGCGATGATAGCAACGCTAGTGACTCGGATGTTCCACCGGAAGAAACACCGATCAAAATGGACAGTAATAATAACCTAAATGTGACGAATTGATTAAAGCGATAATAATACATACATATATATATATCTAATTATATATACACACTCAACTCAATAAATCGAGTTCATAATCTTGTTTAATCTCATTCAACTCATCAATGAATACACCCGACAATTTTTTCAATTCGTTCTTTTCATCTTTATTGATATCTTGTAAGCCTTTCAATAGCCCATCGAAGAAGATCTCAATTAAGATCTTACGTCTACTTATTATATCTTCACTCGATAATCCATCAACATTGATCAAAACTTTACCATTTTCTTTCTTCACAGATGTAGTTATCTTGTTTCTATTGGTCATGGCCTGTTGTTGTTGTTGCTTTTGTATTTGTGGTTGATTGGCAGCTTCGGAAACACCTATTCTTGTGAATAATTTAAGGTGGCCATATGGGTTTGTCTTGCTACTCATCATATAAAAATCGGTTAATTGATGGGTTTGTCTTATGATTTGATCATCATTTTGATCGTTCTCTTTATTTTCTTCCTCTCTTTGTATGGCTCTTTTCTCCAATAAACAACCTTTGAAGATAAAATCGTGGAAAGTCTTTAATTGTAGCTGTTTCTTTTCTTGACTTTTCTTGAAACTTGAACTCGAACTAAGTACAGAAGAACCTGTAGTCACTGAAAAACTAACACCTTTGGAACCCATTACTTTACCATCGATTGAGAAATTCATGATTTGCATGAAGGCCTTGAGTAATTTAGCCCAGTTACTCCTTATTATCGAATCGGCAACATCATCCGATGTGTTTAATAATATACTGAAGAATTTAATACTGTCGTTTCTAATAGAGTTATCGATATGAGACATTGCCGATAGGATAAACAATATCAATGAACCTTGGTGTAAGTTGAGGATGTTAGGTTGTACCTTGGATATAGTAGTCAATAAATCCAACACAGATTCACGAACGGTATTATTGGAATCCAATACTAATGGTTTCAACTTTGTTAATAATTCATCGTATGGGAAGGTATTTGAATTGTTCAATTTCTCGATGATTGATTTCAACTTCATCAACACTTCCTTACGAGATTGGAAGGAATGATGCTTCAGTAATGAGAATAGATGGTGTAATTCTGTCTCTGAGGTCTTATCCCTCGATGAGGTGATTTGTTGTCTTAGAGAAATGGATTTGGCCTTGAATGAAGTATCAGTGAAATTACTTGGCTTGGCTGCGGTCTTACCGACTCTCAGCTTTGGTTTGACAAAGTCCTTCTTTTTGTCTTGTCTCTTCTTTCTTGAACCCATATCTGTTAGCTATTAAAATGAATATGCAATCTCCAAGGAGTAACAACGTATATATATAATTTATTCAAGATATTCTAAAATAAATCTTAAAAAAAAATAATAAAAAAAAATCTGAAATTTTTTTTCCCTCTGCTCTGCCTTGAATAATAATCTCAAATGAGAAATTTAACAGAAGGGCACTCAATATATTTGTTGATTTAGTAGTTTATACTGTCCTCATACTGCTTCATCTTTGAAGGTTAAGAAAAAACATATCTGGGATAGGTTATTGGTATAGATGGATCTGTTTACCAAGTTATCCATACGGGATCGGATCAACGAAGAAGACGAGTTTTTACTCTCTGATCTATCCATTAGCGACCGAGCAAGACAACAGCAACAGCAATATCAACAGCAACAACAATATCAACAGCAGTACCAATATGAACATCAACAACAACAGCATCACGACGAATGCGATACAAGTTGTAATGATGTTTCAATGAACGATATACATGAATATGAAGGTTGTGATATTAGAGATGAGGAGATTATCGATCGAGATATGGTTGATGAAGACGAAGATATGACCATGATGTCATTTGAGTTGGAAAAAGCACATGAATTATCGTACATTGATGGAGTAAGTGACTTCTTAAGTCCTACTATTCTAGGGGCCAAATTGGCTACTTCAAAGATACGATCTAACGAGACTCCAAAGAAACACCAAACTGAGTTTACCATCGGAGGAGGGCTAAGTCCCGTTCGCTCGCCTGTCTTTGTTCAAGAGCCAGATGAATTTGATTATCAATTCGATCTTAGTAATGATCATCGAGGACCTGCAAGTGGTTGCGGGGACTACGAGATGCATGAAAGCAAGACTACTCTTAGATCTAACTACCAACAGCAGTTGAATCCACCTGGGTGGTTACGCAATGAAAGTACTATAAATCCATCATTTCAGCAACTCAATATTCATCATCATCATTACTACCCCAATAACGCAAAAGATGGTGGTGAGAGCAGATATGATGATGATGATGATGATGATGATGATGGTGATGATGGTGATGATAATAAGAAAATGGCACCATATTTACCATCACCTTGGAAATCAGGCTCAGATCCAATTTCCAAAGCACCGTATATGATTTCGTCGTATTTACAGCTATTATTTAATACTTCGGCTACATTATATGGATTATACCTTGTATATGGAGTCATTCAAACTATAAGGCTCGATATCTCCAATACCATGGAAGATTATGCACAAAGAACGATGATTGAATCTGCAATTTGTCAGAGGCAGTACATTGAGAATCAATGTTCACCAGATTTGATCGTCCCCGCAATGGAATTGCAATGCTCTCAATGGGAAAGATGCATGAAACAAAATCCATATACTAAGAATGGTACAGCTAGGATAAGTGCGGAAACCATGGGGTTGATATTGAACTCTCTATTAGAGCCCATTGGGTATAAGAGTTTTATGTTTCTGGTAATCTTCATTGGGGTCTGCTATATAAGCAACTTCTCGCTTGGGTTCTTCAGAGCCAAGACATACTATGGAGGCAGTCATGCAGTCACCAGTGATACCAATACGAATAACAATAACAATACCAATGCCCATACGACTCAACTAATCAAGTATGATAAGTAGTCGTATAACTCGTTTAATCTCACACGCTCTTAGAGGAAATCGACGCGACGCACTCTCGCTCGCTCATATCGTTTCGCGTTTTGGCAGCGCGTCGGATGAAAAATTCAACGTTACGAGATAAACGATGGTGGTCTTTCGATGTATCTTTATAATTTATACGATATACTTGTTGCTTCGTATATTTCTACATATAAAGTCTTTGTGATATCCCTCCCCCTTTGTGTTAATTCGCTGATTCAACTCAATTAGACCCATTTTTCTGTGTCTATCTCTCAAGTGATTAATATATATATACTTTCAAAATGTCTGTTAACGAAACAAACATCAAATTGGCCGAAAAGAACTTCGCCAAGGATAAAGCCTTTGCTGAAGCCTTACACGGTAAAGAAGCTGCATCAAAGACTGGTCTTGGTGCTCTTTTGAACAAGAAGAAAGATGCCTCTGATATTGCCATCGAAGGTTATTTCAAGCATTGGGATGGTAAAACCGATCATGAAGCCGAAGTCTCAAGATTAGAGGATTATTCTCAATTAACAAAACATTACTATAACTTAGTGACCGATTTTTATGAATATGGATGGGGTTCTTCTTTCCATTTTTCACGTTATTATAAAGGTGAAGCCTTTAAACAAGCAACTGCAAGACATGAGCATTATTTGGCAGCCAAGATGGGAATTACAGAAAACATGAAAGTTCTTGATGTTGGTTGTGGTGTTGGTGGACCAGCTCGTGAAATCTCGAGATTTACAGGTTGTTCTATCGTTGGTTTAAATAACAATGATTACCAAATCGAAAAGGGTAACCATTACGCCAAGACTGTTGGTCTTGCTGATAAAGTTCATTTAGTTAAAGGTGATTTCATGCAAATGGATTTCGAACCAGAATCATTCGATGCCGTTTATGCAATTGAAGCCACTGTCCATGCTCCAATCTTAGAAGGTGTCTATTCTCAAATCTACAAAGTCTTGAAACCAGGTGGAGTATTTGGTGTTTATGAATGGGTTATGACCGATGCTTATGATGAAAACAATCCTGAACATCGTGCCATTGCCTATGGTATTGAAATTGGTGATGGTATTCCAAAGATGTATAAGAGACAAGTTGCTGAAGATGCTTTGAAAGCCGTTGGTTTCCAAATCGAATATGAAAGTGATTTAGCTGATGTAGGGGATGAAATCCCATGGTACTACCCATTAAGTGGTGAATGGAAATACGTTCAAAGTGTTGGTGATATATGGACTTTTTTCAGAACTTCCACTTTTGGTAGAAAGATCACCACTGGTGCCGTTGGTGTTATGGAAAAATTAGGTGTTGCTCCAAAGGATTCCGTCAAAGTTACCGCTGCCTTAGAAGATGCTGCTGTTTGTTTAGTCAAAGGTGGTGAACAAAAATTATTTACTCCAATGATGTTATACATTGTTAGAAAACCTCTCAATTAGATTATTAAAGAAAGAAATAAATTACATAAAATTAGATTATAAATCATAAACTTATAAGTCATAAATATAGCTATTCAATTAAATACACAAGAGTCCAAGCACTACCTGCTGCTAATGAACCGATTAAAACCATTTGAAATCCCTCACTAATCTTCTTATAGTTTGAGCAATCATCACCTAATGAAACAACGGTTTTGAAATACCCGAATATAAATAGAGTTATAAGCATAACTATGACACTTATGATCAAACCTAATCCAACGGTCGATGTGAAAAAATAAGGTATTAAAGGTATAAACCCACCAAAGAAATAACCCGAACCAATGGTAATAGCCGAGGTAAATTCTCTACCTTCACTTGGTTCTTCTAAACCTTTACCGAATTTAATGATAAAATCAACCATAAGATTTGGTCTTCTCTCTAAATCCCTTATGAATAATTCGATTGTATCCTGTGAAGCACCGATATCTAACATGATTTCTTCGATTTCGTCTTCTAAAGTATCGAGGTTTTCAAAATAAAGTGCTTTTTCTCTCTTTACTTGATTTACGTAATATTCGGATTCGGATTTGGCAGCAAGGTAACCACCTAAACCCATTGATATAGCACCAGATACTAACTCTGCCATACCACCTGTAATGACTAATTTGGAATCACCTAATGAGGATAAACCTGCTGTTAATGCAAATGGAACCGTTAAACCATCACTTAAACCTATAATAACATCACTCATTACTCTTGGATCGACATCTTTAAGAAACCAAAGTGGACCAGAACCGCTCGACCTACTCGATACATCACTGTTATTATTATTGTTGTTATTCTTGCTATCTATTGAAGTTGGGGTTCTTGGGCGACTGCTGCCTCTTTCTAGATCAACGGTTCCATAACCGTTTTCATTTCTTGGGGTTGTGGCAGTCAAGCTACTGCTTTCATCGTTGCTTGTGACTTTGTTGTATACCGATACTATGGTATTCTTCACCGCTACTGCTGACATCTTTAGGATTATTTATCTATATGGGAAAGAATTTGATAGTTTTATTTCCCGTTAAAAGAGAAAAAAGAGAGAGAACAGATATAATTTCTACTGAGGAGATAAGGCTAAATGAAATCAAAAACTTTTTTTTTATTTGTTTTTGTTTTCGTGATTTGAAACTAATTTGACGTCTATGTGAATGTGGAGTAATCTATACGATATGAAAATCGATACGTTCGAAAAAGACTTTGTTATGGATGGACAAGTGATTTAAAGATACAAAGGAACAGATTCAAATTGAAATCAAGAAGAATGTAAAAAGAAAAACAAGTCACTGTTATAACCTACCTGACGCTAAAAAATGTGATATATGTCGAGGCGGTGAAGAGAATTGCCTGGTGCCATGTGTTTAGTTCCGCCAATGAGAGGCGCGAGATTTGTCATGCTCCCCTCTGCTTGCCCCGGATTACCACTATTACCTGTCATTGGCTCGTTATTTTCATTAGGTATATGTGTGTAAATATATATATTTATAGATGCTATATATTGACAAATTTCACTTCTTTGCATTGCCCTGACATGGTAGTCTTGGGACAGTAGGGACATTTGAAAGAACTAAGGTTATTTCGACTTAGTTTGACCACACTCTCCTTGGAGATTAAATGTTTACATGGTAATACCATTGCCGGATTTTCTGGAGTTGTTTCCTCTTTCGATATGGGACACACAAAAATAGAGTGGAACTGTAAATAATTGGGTAAATTAATCTCAAATGGTAATTCATTGTTTGAAGTCCAATCCAATTTCCCATTGGAGATCTTATAAATATTTTCAAATTTCAAACAGATTGGTAAGGCTACAAAACTTGCCAATAATGTATTGAAAATTGGACTCTGAGAGATCAAACCCATTAACGAACAATAGTCCTGACAAAGTTGATTATGAATTGATTGAATCGTCTTTTCATTGATTTCATCTTCAATCTTTCTTGTTGTCTGATCTGTATCCTTTGATATAGCCGTCGAAAATAGCAACTTAGATATAGTCTCTAAATGAGTGGTACCAAAATATGGGAAATTATCCTTTGCATATTGAAAAGCCCTATAAAGATTACCCCGTGCTGCGAGGTCCACGTCGGATTTACCACAACCATCTTCAAATAATTTGAAGAATTGCAATCGATGTAGATTAAATTCAAGATCAGACCCAATCAGCCTTAAATTCTCGCTGTTTTCACCTGCCCATTTAATAGCAGGTTTTAAATTATCGTGTAATAATAGATTATCACAAATCATGTTCAAGTTTTCGAAATTATCCAGTAACTCTCGTGGGATATCCATGCTCCTTTCAACCTCTAATTTGGATGATATCTCAAACTGCCCCGTACGAAGTAAATGGATTATAATTGATCGATCTATAAGATTTTTAATACGATCTGTCTTCAAATCAATAGGGTATTTATAAATCGACTCTAAATCAACACGATTATTCGAATTATACACCTTGGTATCAATCGATACGCTATATTTTTTGATCAAGGAGTTAATCGATTTCTCATTCTTTAAAACGCTCTTACTCATCGTATCGAATTGAGCCATTAATTCTTTACCATCATAGTCTTCATTATTAGAGAGCCTAGTTTCAAGTTCATCTAAGTAACTTAAAAACGATTCAGATTGGTCTATGCATTTGTCAAGCGACTTGTTCTTGCTCAACCTTGCCACTTCCTCTTGTAATATATCGAATGACATCCTTGTTTATCCACTAATCAAGTCCTGCCCCAACACTGCTCTCTTAGAAACAGCCAGATAATAAAAAGAATCAAGCAGAAATGATTTGAAAGATAAGCCGATAAATACGCCACGCGCCACACCCCGCATCCGCCACGTGTGTTATCTGCTGCCCCATGCGCCACTCTCCCCGTCTCCCTTCCCATTTAACAAGAGTGAATTAATTAACATGAGTGAAGTAAGGGAGGAAGGATGGGCGAATCTATGAATTCTTTTGCTTAACTAGGTGTTTCATTCAACTACTGACCACAATGAATACTCAACTGCTTACCGTGCCTCTGAAGACCACAGATGAGTCCGACTGGACGGGTCCTTTGAAATCATATATCGAAAGATATTTCGGTACAGAATTTAACGAGAGTATATCTCAATTCAATAAGTTGAGATCCGATATTAAACATGCCAATAAAGACCTCGTTGGTAGAGATATGTATTATAAATACTATGGACAATTAGAACTATTAGAATTAAGGGTCCCCGCCGGTGCTGCTTCTTTGAATATTAAATTCAATTGGCATGATGCTTTCAAACCTAACACGGCAATTTCTCAAAGTTCAATGGCTTATGAAAAGGCTTCAATTTTATTCAACCTTGGTGCTATATTATCCCATATAGGTAATGAATCATTGGACAACAACGATTTTAAGACAAGTTACCAATCTTTCCAGAATGCTGCTGGGATCTATGAATTCATCTCTTTGAATTTCCTCAAGGCCCCTACTGATGATTTAAATCCCAAGACTGTCAAGGCATTACAAAAATTGATGCTTGCACAAGCTCAAGAGGTATTCGTACTGAATTTGATAACTTCAAATTCTACCAATTTATCCTTGATCTCCAAATTATGCAAGGCCACTTATCAATTCTATAAAAGCTCGAAGGAATTGTTTGAAAATGATGTTAAGAATATAGATAGAACATGGATCCCATTCATTGGTTTAAAGGAATTGTACTATCACTCACTATCGTATTATTATCAGGCTAAGCATAATAGCAATGCTACTAAATATGGATTAGCCATTGCCTATATGAAACAAGCTGAGTCCATCTTGAATTCATCTAGATCGAGGTATCAAGTAATGGCAAATTCGAAGAAATTGAACGAATTGATCAAGACTCATTTAGAACTCGTTTCAAGCGATATTAGAACTTTTGAAAAGGATAATGATTTGATCTATCATGATACAATTCCCATGTTGAATGCATTGCCTGAAATAAAACCTTTGGAGAGTGTTAAATCCATCCCTATAAATGAACAAGAAATTAGTAAAGCCGTTGGCAAAGATTTATTCGAAAAAATCATTCCAATGAACGTATCCACTCAATCGTCGATGTATTCTGAAGAACAAGCTATATTGCTAAGAGGTGAACGCGATAAATGTGATGTTGCGGATGAAGAGTTCAAATCGACCCTGGAGTTTTTGAAATTACCCAAATCTTTGAGTGATTTGAAAGAACTGATCGATGATGGATTTGAAAAGAGAATTACCGCCAATGAATCCGAATCCAATGCTGCTGCTGATGATGATGATGATGACGATGAAATTGATGCTAGAGTCTTATCGATTGCTATGGAGATGAACCAAACACCTGTAAGTGACTTGAAGAATAACGATATAAGGTTACAGATCTTCGAATATTTGACAAATTCTGAGAAGTTATTGCAAGAGAATGAATATGAAGATAATCAAAATAGATTGAGATTTTCCATTCCTGTTCAGTTGAGCAATGAAAGTCAAGCTATTAGGCAGATGATTCAAAGTTACAAGAAAACCCTTATAGAATCCGAAGTCTCTGATAACAAATTGAAATCGACCATTGAACCATTCAAGAGAGAGATTGCCTTGATGTCTTATGGTCCTAATGATCCAAGATTCCTCAATAGTTTCAAGATCCAAAGAAAAAACAATAAAGACGTATCGTTGAGTCAACAGGTTTCATTATTAGACATAGACGATTTCTCTAAATCTTCGAGTAAAGATTTGCAGGATAAACTGGATAAGATTAATTCTAAACTACAAGAATTGAGATATTTACAAAAAGAAAGAGAAAATACTTATCAAGACTTGAAAGAGGCGGTACATAAGGATGACATTACGAATATATTGGTCTTGAATGCCGAGTCAAAAGAATTGGATCAATTATTTGCCAAGGAATTGTTGAAATTCAGTTCCTATCAAGAAAGAATCTCGATGACTATTGATAAACAAGCAAGCTTGATCAATCTACTCAAATCCAAGATGAGTGAAGTATTAGATGATCCTCTGATAAAAAAGAATACAAAGCTTAAAAATGAATCCATCTCTACAAAAATAAACATGACTAACAGATGTTTGAAAGCCTATGATAATTGGAAAATCTATAAATCTGGGGTTGTAGAAGGTGGGAAATTTTATACCCAGTTGATTTCATTGACTCAATCCTTGTTTGAAAGAACAAAGAATTACATTCGTGATTATAACTTTACCGTCAGTCGCTTGAATAATGAGCAAAGATCATCATCCGCTCAATTCGGATCGGTATCTTCAATGGGTCAATCTCCAAGGACTTCTATTTCCCAACAACAGCAACAACAACAACAACAACTACCTCAGCATGTGTCGTATTCTTCTTCTTATCATCAGCAAGTACCTCCACCACAGTACCAGGCCCAACCACCTCAGGTCAACTCATATCATCAGCAACAACCTCAGGTTAGTTCGTATCAATCACAGCCACCTCAGGTAAATTCGTATCAATCACAACCACCTTTACCACGTCACCCCTCTGCTTCAACTGGAGGTGCTCCTCCTATCCCTTCATTCCCTTCATCACAACAGCCACAGCCACAGCAACAGCAACAGCAGGGAGCCGACTTTTACAGTACCAAATCGGCGTATGATCCATCGATGTACTCATCGTTCAATCAATACTCCAATCAAGGACGTTAGAATTTATACCTAAATAGCTAAGTAAAAAAAAACACTCATTCTGTAATATCATATATTCATTACTCAAACTATAAACAGTTCAAACATCAAGGAAATCAGCGGCAACTAATAACTCCAATGCCATCTCGGTGGGGATATCAAACTCTGGCACGTCTATCATATCTTTATATTTAAAATTGTAGTATAGATACTCGCACACTTTTTCTAAGAGGTTCGAATCCAATTCGAACAGTTCTATCTTATTCGTCTCCGATTCCTGAAACTGTGAATTTGAGAGCATACTGTTAATAGTTCTGCTTATCATTGCTGCTTCCCTTGATATTATAAATTCAAACCCATCGCTGGAGACCAGGGTCACAAAAGGTGATAGGATCTCTATTTCATCGTCTGATTGAACCATTTTTTTCGTATGTCGCTTGACGTAAGTTCAAATGTTACCTTATTTCAAGACCAGCTTGTTTCCAACTACTATCAACAGTTTTATCACGAGGATAAGGGGCATTAGTGAAAGGAAGTAAATAGGCAAATAGACCAAAAATGATAAATTAGTCGTGTCGCGCAGATTGTCGAGCGGGTAAGAATATCTGGGTGAGCCACTCGTAGATATATAATCTGATTTAAATATATACATGATCATCTATGTGCTACCTACGAAGGCTTTATTTGACCTATTAAACAGATTGCTCAATCAAGATGGCTAATCCTAGTTTAGGTATGTGCAATTGAGTCTGGTTTTGTACCGGAGATCCAGTTTTACTAACCGATTACGAGAAAAACAAAACAGATTGGGAGAGATTGCAAGATGTATTCTATAGATCCAGACGATGCTTTGACATCAATTGGAGCAACAATAGCGATGCAGACGATGACACAATAGAGACAGAAATGGACCTGGGGAACTACATAGTGGCTATATCACCGTATGCTACGTGTATAGCTCTATTTCCTAAGAGCTCGAGTTCAAACTCGATTTATAAGAGTAAAACCATCGAGATATATTCAGGTTCCGGTACCAAACTCGTTTCAATACCGTGGCTGAATTCAAACGGAGAGATTGTAGATTTAATATGGACGAGGGATTTCAAATTGATTGTTGTTTTGAAACATGGTGTCTTTAGGAATTATTTCAACCTTTCCGGGGACTTCAACGAGTTTACAGATTTGTTCGATCAATTTAACGAAGCCGAAACAGAAGTGGAAAATAAAGAGATAATCTTGGAAACAAAGGCTTATGATCATGGATTTGTGATATATACATCAAAGAGGAGGTTCTTTGGTGTTGTATTGGATAATAATAACAATAACAAAGTTAAAATAGTGAAATTCACCTCGATTAAAGACCAGGTAATTCATGGCTGGACCATTATTTCACCTGTTTCAAAACCATTGAAATTGATCATCTCGACAGAAAAACAATTGATCAGTCTTAGTGTTGTTACAACTTCTTCAACCAAGGATACTGGATACGAAAGGATAAACTCACCGGATATTCTTGTTGGTCCTTTTAAGTTTATATCAAAGACTCCAAATGGAGATTTTATATCCTTGTATTCACAATTAACTAATACGGTATACATCGTGACTTCGGATTTCAAACATATGTTATCCAGCTTTGTCTCATCAAGTGGAAGTAGACCTTTGCAATTGGAATGGTGTAGTAACGATGCTGTAATACTATCATATGACGATGAATTAAAAGTCATTGGTCCCTCTGATGAATCGTTGAATTACTATTTGGATGCATGCGTTTGGATTAGCCCTGAAAATGATGGGATTTACTTTTTGGGTAATTCAAGCCTGGAGTTTCTTTCTAGGGTTAATGACATCACCATCGATATTTTCAAGATTGGATCCACTTCACCAGGTGCTATCTTATTGGATGCTATAGACTATATCGATAACCATTCACCAAAGGCAAATGAAAACCTGAGCATTATCAAGGATAATCTCGTTGAAGCCATTGATCACTGCATTCGTGGATCAGTGGAAGAATTTGATACCTATTGGCAAAAGAAATTACTGAGGGCTGCTATATTCGGTAAAAATTCTACCGAATTGTACAACTCCGATGAGTTTGTCGAAACTTGTAATAATCTCAGGATACTGAATATCCTTAGACAACCTGAGATTGGTATATTTATGACATATTCACAATTACAAGAATTAGGTATCGATGAGCTGATCCAACTTTTGCTGTTTAGAAAACTACATTTCCTGGCGTTTAAAATTTCACAGTTCTTAGAATTACCTCAGGATATCATATTCATCGATTGGGCTTGTTGTAAGATCAAATCATCCCAGGATATTTCAGATGATAAATTATTCGATATCATTTCTAGAAGATTATTAAGTGAACGCAAATCTAATATATCTTACTCGGAGATTGCCAAAGTTGCATACGAAGAAGGTAGATTACAACTCTCGATAAAATTGATCAATTTTGAACCAGATACATCCAAACAGATCCCATTGTTATTAGAGATGGAAGAAGATGAGTTTGCATTGATTAAATCCGAAGAGAATTTAGATACAGATTCGAGTGTTTATATCTTGATTACCCTCTTGAATAAACTATCCATCTCTGACTTCTTCAAGATCTTGAATAAGAAGCCCAATACGATTAGTCTCTTCAAGAGTAAGATTGGAGTGAAAGATAAAGAAATGTTAAATGGATTTTATTATCAGGATGATTCGATATATGGTATGGCATGCATCGAATTAGACAACCTACTCTTATACGATACAGAAAAGGATCCAAAGAGACAGGTTAAAAAACTTTCTGGTATCTTCAACAGATCTAAAAAAACGGAATTGAATTCAAGTCTCTTGAAGGAAAATACCTTGAAACTTATTGAATTACAGAATAAATTGCAAAAGGAACATAGTGGATTTGAGTTCGATTTCACACGAGAATCAGCTATGGATTTGGTCGATAAAGTTTTGATGTTTGGTGATATTGGCGATTTGAAAAGTGTCCTATCCCTAGAAAAGGAATTGAAGTTGAACGAAAGACAATTTTACTGGAGAGTGGTTAAAAGGTTGAGTTGCTTTCCCGAGAGGAAAGAGCAGCTTTATGAATTTGCCAATTTGAAGAAATCGCCTATTGGATACGAGCCATTTTATCTATGTTGTTTAGAATCTGGTGATAAGAGGCAAGCATCTATGTATGTCGATATGTGTAGCAATTTGGGCTACAAGCAAAAAGTAAAGATGTTTATTCGTTGTGATGATTTCAAAAAAGCCGTTGATGAAAGTTTCAAGAAACGAGATGTTCAATTGCTCGATCATATTGGAAGTTTGACCAATAATAGTGTTATCACGAGACTTATCCATGATTATAAAGAAAGATTGAAATGAATTATTGCTTACGTATTATTCCTTCATTTATTTTATGTACCTTATTTATTGTTCTATTACATTTACATAGTCCGTCTCGATAAATTCATTATCCTTAATCAAACCAGTGGATTTTCTCTCCGATCCAGTCAACCAACTTGGGATCTTTTCAGGGTCGATAACGTCATTCACTACACAGAGTTCATGCAGACCTGCAAATATATCATTCCCTATGAATCTCAGCCTTACACTTGGAAGTTCATCGTCGTTAGATATAGCTGCTGCTGTTGATGCTGTTGTTCTTCTGCTTGGATGTTGAGCTATCTTGTTCTCGATCTTATATTCTGCGTATTGAATAGGAGCAACAGAAGCAAACTTGCTGTGTCTAACCTGATCCCCAATTTGGTTGTCGTTGTCATCGAGCCTTTTCTTCTTCACAGGTCTTGTATCTTCAAACAGCCTATCCGATTGAATCTTCAATGCCGAACCTTTGAATTTTAAATTGGCTGTGAGCTTCCTCTCCCTCAGTCGTTCTCTTTCTACTTCACTTGTACCTTCCTTTGTGACATCGTCATCTTCAACTTCATCGTCATCGTCATCGTTGTTGGTTAGTCTCATTGGGTTTATGGCCAGATGTTGAGTGGAATCACCTAATGGATTAATATCGACTATACCATCGGCATATGGGATCCAACTACCCAACGAATTACTAAACCTCGAGACACCTTTCAATACATGCATGACTTCTAGAGTTCTTACTGGGTGTTCTTTATTTTTGACAAGTCTTATCTGTCTTAAATGTGATGAAAGCGTCATTTCCACAGCTTGAATTATGATCTTTGATATCAGATCATCTGTATCCGAGTGGATTATATTTGGGGAACTTAAGGGGATTGCCAGGTAATACGGTTTTCTCGAACTTATCTCTGGTGTGTTACTATTAGTAGCATTACCATTGGTGCTGTTATTCTTAGTGGATGGAAGGTTTGTATCGCTTTGTAATTTCTTCTTCTTGTGAATATGTGCTTGATCACTTACATCAAACACTTGAATTCTAATCAATATGAGGGGTAGAGTATGATGCCTCGATATATAGATATGGGTGAGGTATAATGATGAAAGGTTCTTGATAAGTGTATCCAAAAACGATTGTGGATCCAACGAAAAGATGAAATCGTCAAATTTGGTATCTATCTCGGAGTATCTACCATTATTTAAATTGTTATTATGACTATGAAATGATGACGAGGAATTGAAATTGTCTATGACTTCACTCGATCCAGTCATGACCTTTGCTGTTGATGAAACCCAACTGAAATTATTTGTCTTATCTACAATACACTGTGTATCAATCAATGCCAATTGTAAGATATTTAATCCATTGGACCAATATTCAACTAGGATCTTATCGATTAATCTTTTCTTCTTCGATACCATAGTCATCGAGGTATTTGATTTGAAGTATAGAAGTAGATTCTCAATATCCTGGATCAATCTAGCACGAGATTTCCCTCTTTTCCTATGCTCTTTAGTCAAAGTAGGTTGAGTTATTGGCCATTTGATCCATAATTTGACCAGTAAAAATAACGAATCAGTTTCTAATCGATGTAATTCCTTCGATAGGATCTTTGTGGAAATCTTCGGTATATACGAATTGGACAAAATACCCGTGCTCTTGTCTGACCTCGACATTGTTCGATACTGTTTTCTAATCTATCTGACCTTGTTATCTGTTCTACTTCACTGCCTCTGCTGACAATGATATTTGTCAAAAGATTTAAGTAAATAATACCTAAAATCGAACGCGTTTTCTAGCGGTTTAATGTTTGAGTCCGTGTGCGGCGCGGCGTGAGGTGTTGACTAAATGCGTTGATTTTGTTTATTTTGACACTTAAATCGATGTTAACATTGTATAAAACAGTTTCTTTTGTTTTTGTTAAACATTATCAGCTTCTTATTGCAGTCTGGGACAGTTTAATATACGTATTTCCTTCGTAAAAAGGTTATATTGTTTCTTTTCTCTCCAATTTCAAAAGTTTTCAGAAAATTACAATTTATATAATCCACAGGAGACCTGCTCTCCAACAAATACTACTATCAGTAACTGAACAGCAGACTACATGTCTCTGAGTACTCAAAAAGTTGTCATTGCTTTCCAGAATCTTAAAAATGAGGTTGCCGATTTTGCTGGAAATGCAACTGTTGTGGACATTCAAACATGCAAAAACGAGTAATATTTCCGGTGTAGTGTAAAGGCTATCACGTCACGCTCTCACCGTGATAATCCGGGTTCGAGTCCCGGCACCGGAGCCTATATTTTTTTTGCTACTCTATTCTTTGAAGATGAATAGTGGATGGTTACTGCTTCTACTACTTCACAGGGATGGAACTGGTGTTTTTTTTCATTGGCTTACTGTATACATAATAAACTAGTAGTTGGGTTGCAGTTAAGGGATAGCTAAGAGTAATCTACCAGTAGTTACACGGCTTTCCAAAGCGGTAGTAGCTTCAGCATAGTCCTTTAATGGGTAAACTTTATAAACAGATACTTTCAAAGCACCGGAATCAACTTTTTCAATCAATTTAGAGCTGTAAAATTTCCATTCTTCTGGAGTTGTGACATAACCAAATAATTGAGGTCTAGCAATCTTCAAATTCTTTGGTGCAAGTCTGTTAATAGCAATTGGTGGTACTGGACCAGATGCATTACCAAAGGATACAAACGTACCCTTTCTCTTCAAGGCGGCGAGTGATAATTCAGCGGTATCTTTACCGACTGAATCAAAAGAAGCAGCAACACCCACTCCTCCAGTGATCTCCAAGATCTTGGATAACTGTTCCTTTTCGTCTAATTTAGAGTTGATCAAATATTCAGCACCGGCTTTTTTGGCAATTTCCAATTTAGCATCGGTGGAAGCGGTGGCAATGACATGAGCACCTTTTTCCTTGATCAATTGACATAATAATTGACCAACACCACCTGCTGCTGCGGTAACGAGTATAAAATCACCTTTTTGTACGGCATATGCTTCATGGATGAAAGTTAAAGCGGTTAAACCTTGTAAAAAAGCAGCGGCGTATTTCTGTAATACTTCATCAGTAGACTCAGATGCTAATTTAACAATATTAGCAGTCTTAGCTACCTTAGTATATTGGGCAAAAGT
Source organism: Wenyingozyma nitratophila (assembly GCA_030567875.1). Taxonomy (NCBI): domain Eukaryota; kingdom Fungi; phylum Ascomycota; class Pichiomycetes; order Pichiales; family Pichiaceae; genus Wenyingozyma; species Wenyingozyma nitratophila. Next base: position 112,215 of record JAJLSW010000028.1, on the reverse strand, counting down.
GGCACCACTCAAGTAGATGACCTTGTCACCGACAGAATAATCCTTGACGTTGGAACCAACTTTAACGACTGATCCAACGGCTTCTCTACCCATGACATAAGGCTTTACAGATGGGTATAAACCAATACGGAAATAAGCTTCAATGAAGTTTACACCGGCAAACTTATTCTTTATAAGAATTTCATCATCATTGATTTGTGGAACAGGATAATCTTGAACATATTTAATTACTTCGACGGGACCATTTTCCTCAAAGAGAGATACGGACTGTACTGTTGGAATAGTTGACATTTTTTTACTATTAACGATATGTTGGTAATTATTTTTAATTGGCTTAGGTACAAGATAAGTGGAACAAATATGGGAATGACTTGTCTTATATATGAATCGACCGAAAGATCTAGTCAACATTTCTTTTCAAACAAACAAGAGAAAGAGTGGAATGAATGACAAATCAAAAAGGCCATTAGTCAAAAATAACTTCGAAATTAATAATGCTCCTGTATCGTCGCGTCGTTCATATCTGCCACACCTGTGGCATTTTTTGCTATGTCTGTTGGTTTTATCAAGTTATTATGGGGTAATCATAGCTTATTTTAAGCACTACTTGCAACATATGGTTGGATTGATTGTCCGTTATCAATCAAAAGTCTGATTGCCCTCATTAGATGCCTAAATCACCTGTCAAACTAAAGTTTCACTGGATTTTTGACAAAAAGAGAACAGTTTTTCAATGCGAAGCAAAGAGTGGTTAATGGACTCATTAGGAGATACCTAATTTTCCAATAAAGACTACACCACCCATGATATCCATCATACGTGGTTACTAAGAATTAATTTAAACCATTTACAATTTAGGGACTCTAGCTAAACCAAAAAAAATCTCCAAGACGGGGAATTGAACCCCGGTCTCCCGCGTGACAAGCGAGAATTCTAACCACTAAACTATCTCGGATGAAGATTAACAAATAAGCAAAATTTCTTACTATGTCCTCTTGTCACACCCGTGCACCAGTAAGTTCTACTGTATGGTATGTAAAATAGTGGATGGAACCTTCTGAAAAAAGACATTTTGGAGCCCCCTACCCACCGCAAGTGATTAACTATTCAGATGAGAACAAAACTCCGGTTTTTATGATGTTAAGGTATGTATGAAGAAATACTAAAAGAGTGGTAGAATTTCAAGTATTCACAAGTTCATCTTTGTGTAAAGAGGAATTTGAGGTTAATTTTACAAGGGTTTATAAAAAATAAAAATAGAGTAGGAGATACTACTAGCACTAGCGCTAGTATTAAGTTGAGCTTATTATTGCTTCTATATATACATATAAGTAATCATATTTTAAATGTACTTTTTAGTTGTTTTTTTGTGGTTTTTTTTTCTTTCTATAGGACAAAGCCTAGATTTATCTAAAATACTCCTTGAACTATTTAGGAAGTGGAGCTTAATCACCAATCACCAGTACTGATGTTAACAGAGGATAGAAGTGGCTTTTTTTTGTGCCAAAATTTGAACTAAGGAGACTTGATGTCTTGATCCATTAGGTTTTGTGTGACTTATAAGACATGTTGTGATCTTGTGAAGTCTTGTAGTATGAGTTAAAAGATTTTTAATTAATCTTGTTTGGTTTGGTTGTGTGAGTTATGGCAATCTAATATTATTAAATTAGTTGCGTTGACCTAATTGATGTTTTGATCACATTAGGTATTGTTATTTGACTCGAGAGATATGAGTTGATCTCATTGAGTATTGTTGTATGAGTTAAAAGATTTTTAATTGATCTTGTTTGGTTTAGGTGTATGAATTATGGCAGTCTATTATTTTATTTTAGATGCCTTGACCTATTTGATCTTGTCTATCCTGAATCTCCTGCTATCGTATCGCATTGGAGTTTTATACTTCGGTTATAATTATTTTTTATATCTTCGAAGTGTTGGTGGTGGTTGTTTTGTTTTGTTGATATTAATTTTATCAACCTGGTGATGGCTTGTATCAATCTGGTGATGGCTTTCATCAACTGACACAGGCCACTTCGAGGGAGTCTCAAGCTCTTTGCTTCTACTGCATTCCACGAAGCGAACGTCCGCTACTGGTAAACCAGTATGCTTCAGAACACCCGCCGTAAACAATTGCTTGCTTAATTGGACAGGAATGCAATATCAATTGGGTAGCTCATAAATAAATGCAGACAAGTTTTATGCGGTCCAACTGACAAAGAGCATGGGAGCAATATATATTTCAAAAGTTCCCATGTCCAATAGAAAACTAACTAGCGATCCGAAGAACGATGCCCATGGTCAGTAAACGAAAAGGTCATTACCGGGTTTGTGTTTGTTACCCAAAGGTATCATAGTTGTATTGAGATGTTATAGTATCCCAAGCTTGGTTCTATATGTATAGTATGTGTATGACAATATAGTTTGTTGTGGATTGTTGGAGAGTGAAGAAGGAGGAAAGGAAAAAGGAGAAGAAGAGAAAGAAAAGTGGTATGAACGGGGAAAGAAGAAGGAGAGAAGTAGTCCAGATATTTATAGTAAATGGGGAATTACACAAAACCTGGGCTTACGCGCTCATATTTTACTATGGGGAAATTGGGTCTGAGCCAAATAGCTGGGGGCCCCATAATAGATATAATTTCGAATTTATGGAGTGTTGTAGCAGTATTCATTAGCAATTGAATAACTAAATCATTAGACATGGCATCAGACAAAGCATATATCTCTTTAAATCTTTGAATTTGCCCAAAAAATGATCAAGTTGACTTATATAAAGTTCAGCTGTACCAATTAGTACCAGAAAGAAAGAAAATATGAACTAAATTTAAGTAGTCTTCATGTTATCTCATTACAGCCAAAGGCAAATAAGAATATCAGTGTACCAATCGGGTAGTAAGTGCATGATTGTCATATACGGGGTAATTTTAGCAAAATTGATGAACTGTAAAAAAAGTTACGACCAAAGTCATTTTTATGACTAATTTGAGAGCGTACGGTATGGTTTACTTGGAATTGATTTAGTTGGTTTTTGACAATTATACTAACCACTCTTCTATAACAGAAGCTCAAGTATTGATTCAAAGTATTGTTGTATTCAAACGATACATTTGCCTAATCACTTTCCATATTTATCTATACTGCTGATCACTTTAATTGAATATAATCATTCTAAACTTATTTATGTGATCCATTACAATTCAATTTGATTTGCTGTATTCAGGTATTAGTATCATAATTCATTATACAAATACATATTTATTGAACATAAAGAGAATCCTACCTTTCAAACTCATTGGTCAATAATTATTTGGTAAGTTGTCCTTGAATAAGTTTGTGACAATCTTTAATTATTAAACTTAGGAGTGGCGCTTTCAAGTTTTATATCATGTAAGAAAAGTCGTCCATATACATCCTGGATAAATGAGTAATAGATGGTCTAAACTCATATGTCAATCCTTACTAGACTGATATCATTTTTGATAACCTCTTTCTTTACAACTCTTCGCTTGTGGATCCATTAATGGATTCTTTTGAACCAGTATCTTGACTCAAATTGCTATTCAAGATATAAAATTTCGGAATTAAGTTTAATGGATTAAATCAGATTTATTTATCTTTTGTCTATCCAAAATAAAAGGTTAAACTCCGGTATTCATCGTAGAGAGGACCATCGTTGTATTGTTTATTTTGGTTGGTTTGGCTGTTTTGGTAGGCTCCGATATATATTGATTGGCTTGGTTTTGTACTCTAACTCACAACACCGGTTTGAATCTCAACTACTTCTTACCGTGATTCTAAACCAAAAATTAGAAATCACAATCGTTTGTCAAATATAATTCAAGAACCAGCCTTTCTGAAGAACGATAAAACATTGATGCATTCCCCTGTTTAGTACCTCACTTGAGTATTAAATACTAAAAAAGCGTAGTAGCCATCAATTAAGTATAGTAGATAGCAATATTATGTTACTAGATAATTACGATGTGGAAGTGTGTCTGACATTAATGCTTTTATATAAGTCTATGGTAAAAATTCATTGTAGGTATAGTAGTTTCATGTATAGTTCATGGTAATAGTTCTTATAGAATGGTGTGTCACCTTTTACTATTTTCGAAGGCCATCATTGGCTTTCTTGTAGATGGTTGTGATTTCATCGGAGTATTTCTTAACCAATTTATCTAAATCAGTAGTCAGCTTCTTGACAACATCTTTAGAACCCTTGACTTGTTTCAAATCCTTTAATACTTTTGTCCTGACAGCAGTTAATGATCTTGATCTACCAAGTCTTGTATATTCATCCATGCATTTCTTGAAGTTTTTCTGCAGAGTGGCATTTCTTTCACTAGATGCAGTAGATAACATAACTTTCAAAGCCTGTGGATTGTTGGGATCAGCTTCAGGATTCATGTTCAATTCAGCTGCAAGGATAGCAGATCTAACTCTCTTGGTATTATTTGGATCGAATACAGTGATTGTGATAAGGTTACCACCTTTCACCACTACTTGTGCAACTTCAGGAAACCTTGCAACGACATTATCACCTAATGGAATGTTCAACTTGTTAAAGACATCAGGATTGGCCCCCCCTAATTTTAGAGCTTTCATTTCTTTATCGCATAATGAAACAATCTCTTTAAATGAACTTTCGGCTTCTTGGATAATTTTCTTTGGATCGATATCGACGAATACTTCTTCTACTTCGTCATTAGAGTTGTTTTTGCCCTTACCTCCTTTCTTCTTTGGTGCCAAGGATGTTGAAGTAAGACTGAACTCTCTTCTTGCTACTCCACAACCTTGGTAGAGATTTGATGATGGAAATTTCACACTCGAGCCTGTTATTGAACCTATAGCTCTTGTAGAAGGAATAACTCTAGCTCTGATCCCGTTGTTCAAGAGTAATTTCAACATTTTGTCAATACCTAAGCGTACGTAGAAAACTTAAAAATAAGGCAGGTATAAGTTTCTTTATTCTAAGCAATAATTAGCTCATGGCATTTTATTCTCTTGACTTTAAGTAAGGTATAATAAGTGTCTCAGCTGAAAAGTTTTGGAAGTCGAAACCTAGCGACCCGTCTAAAGCTAAATATTGGTCGATCGACTCTGCTCCACACGCTTTAAATTACGTGCAGATGGCGATTAGTGATGTATCACAACTTCTCGTTAGGTTATATATCTTCTAGTATATTCAGAAGATGGCCATAAAGTCAAAGTATTTTCCTTCAAGTTATTATAGATTTTCCATTTGATTATCCCGTAATTAATCTTAGTTTTCTTTCTTTTGGTTTATTGAAAAAGGTACCTCTTTTAGATTGACACAACTTGAGACTCTTTTTAACAAGATCTTATCAGCTAGCTCAGACCAATCTTTAACATTTGTTAATTCAAGACAGAAGCTCTTATATAGAAAAGGCTGCAGATTATATCTAAAATTACTTGTACCATAGGGTCAAAAATGAGCGGTACATTAATAACCAATTCAGCGTTCAAAGACTTGAATGCGATCTCAGATACAAGATCTATTGAACATGACAACAATAATATCAATAATATAAACCTAAATGATGATGGTGCAGATAGTCAAGTCACAATGACCAACAGCTTATCAAGTTTCTCAGAGATTCAGAGCTCTGTTTTGAAACCATTGACTCCTATCTTAGATCAAGTCGAAGTCGATATCGCTACACCCGTTGGTAACTACGGGACTTTCATCGAGTTGAGTCATCAATTTAATGGCTCAGCTTCTGAAAAGGATACTATCAATGGGGATGCATTTTGCCCTTTAACTATTTGTTCTGGTGGTCCTTACACAGATGTTGATTCGTCGATGTTGGTCAGCGGTATTGAGTCTTCTTCTTGTTTTCTCCAGGATCAGACCAAGTCGGTTATTTACGCTAGGTTATCATTTGAAATTGAGAACAAAGTAGGCGAAATAGTCACCCATGAGACCAATTTCTATGAATCACTGAAAAGTCTTTACAATTCCTACATTGTCAAAATCTCTGAAGACCTATCTCTAGAGAAACCATACTTCTTCTACGTTGTGAAAGATTCTATTTATGAAATCAAGAAAACTCATCATAATTTCATAAGTAAGCTTTCAGTTGTTTTCAAGGACGAAATGAGAACTTTTTACCCATCTGGATGTGGAACTATATCTAAGAGTTTTGATGACTTCATTCAGAATAGAACTCAGATTGATAAATTTGATTATTTTCAAAAGATCTCCAATTTCATCATCGATAACCTGTTAACAGATGATAATCTTGAAAACTACCTCAATTATTCGTTTTTATCGTTAAGATTTCAAGAATATCTCACCAGTATCAAAGCAGATAAAGAATACATTGCTTCAAATTTGATTCAGATCAAATCGGATTACTCCATCAAAAAATCTAGAAGAAATGAGGTTAATGCTGGGTTTACTGATATAAAGATCGATACTTCCTTGACTACATTGGTCTCAAAACCTTTCAATCATATGATTCATTTGAATAACATTTACTTGGACTTGAAGAAAAGAATGGAAGGAAAATATCAGTGTGACGATGAGGAATTGTTGGAAATTGTTAGAATGACATCCGATAGGATAGGGTTATTCCTAAAGAATCTGAATGAAGGTATGAAAAGGTTAGAGCAATTGGACGAACAAAAAAATTGCTTCAAGGATAGGATTATCTTCTCAAATCGTAATAGGGTGTTCAAGAAGTTGTTTCGAATCTCTGTTAATGAAGAATTCAATTATGACAATCTAGGTCAATTTGTATTATCCGAACCAAGCTGTATTATCTACAAGATGAATAACAATTTACCAAGTTATAAGAACCTGGGTTTGATTTTGTTTGAGAATTATTTGTTTATTGTCGATTGTGGTAGTTATCATCAACATGATATCAAGTTTTGTATTCCATTATCCTCGATTTTAGAATTTTACAAAGATGATGATAAGTTTTATGAAAATGGTGAGTTATCTACTCATCATAAATTTAAATTCAAGTTATTTGTTCAACCTTATGAGAAAACAAAAAGCTCGTCCTATGAATTGGTTTTTCTATTTGAGTCATCACAAGCATTGTTAGTTTTTTTTAACAAGTTTGAAGAATCTATGGCTAAGAATAAAAAGTTTACGGGTTTGGCTGATTCGAGTCACTATGAAGATTTTCTCGTTGGTCTCTATGGATTTGATTACATTAGACTCTTCAAAAAGAATAATGTATCCACAACACATTTGAACGTAGTGAGCCACTCGAGGCACAGAGGTTCAAACAAAATTGTTTTGGGAGATTTCAACAAGACCAAAAGATTGGTTGATGAACTGTTGAATCCTGATAGAAAACTGACTAGGTCTTCTTCAGAGTTGCATATTTCTTCAAGGCTGAGTTTGAGAAAAATTGGATCCTTATCCAGTTTTATTATCACTGAAAACCCATCGTCTATACCTACACCTGCACCAGAATCTCATTCGATACCCATACCTGTGCCAACCATTGGCAAGAGAAAATCATTGAAACGTATGCTTCACAAATCGTTTTCGTCTTTGAATTTGTCTAGGATTACTAGGGAATAAATTATTACGGTGATATTTTAGGAAAACGCCTTTCAAAAGCTCATAAAATTAGTTAAATAATATATATACTTGAAATGAATTGATCATTAATGTTGAATACCTGAAGATCCATTCGAATCATTAGTACTTGTATACTTGCCCTTATTCGACATACCTTTTGTGCCCAGTACTTCACCATTCTTCAAGATCTTTGTAATGATAACATCGATCTTTGTTTCATGGAACTCGATATCTAGATCTTGCTTCGAAGGGGTCTCCAGTTCACCTTCTGATCCAAATCCACCAACTGGCTTGAAGATCTGAAACTTAGAAACGACATCGACTAAAGGTACAGTTGAATCTTTCTTCCATTGTTCTAAAGCAGATTCAGAATCTATGAAAAGGATGAAATCACCTTTATCGCCTTTGTAAAATAACCTTTGTGACATGTTTAATATGATTTTTAAACTATAATCTATAATTAGAAATTAGAAGAAAAGGAAATATTTTAATCATATTATTAATAGTCAGGAGGTGGGAAGGGGTATCTACTTATATAGGATATTAATAAAATACCAAAAGATCTCGTGACGTAATATAGCAATCGTAAAGAGGACATTTGCGGCGGTGCACTCTTGCTTTACTTGGTGTGTCACGTGCCACGCCCCTCACTGAAGAATTTTGCCGGGGAAGGCAGCCGAGTGGGCCTTTTCAAACATATGAGGGCATGTTGTAAACTGTTACTGGGTGGCATTCTGGGTGACTTGGGATACTAACTGGAAACAAGGACAGTTCACTGGGATTGCTATGCGGATATCTACCATAACGATAGAGTACTTTGGACCCGCTAAGGACTACACAGATAACAGATCGGATGAAAAAATCTCTTTAACAGATCCACAAAACTCATCATCTTCTTTGTCAACTGATCCTTTGAGTTTAAACGACGTTATAAGTTACATCTCTACAAAGTATGGAAGCGAGTTTGGTGAATTTATAATAAAGAGTTGTGGAATTGCTTTAAATTACGAGTACCTTGAATTAGAAAGAAACTCCAACGATGATGATGATGCTAATAATAATGAAGAATCATCCTTGAGTAAGTTTGGGAAGGGTATCATTATAGAAGATGGTGATATGATAACTATTATCCCACCTGTATCGTCTGGTTAGCTTGTTCAATCTCTCAGGTATATTTCTATCTCATAATCCACGATTGGTAAGGTATTGATTATGGCGATAAGATTGTAAATATGTATTTCTATGTATATATAGTGTATTTCAAATACTATTAATGTGTTATTTTATAATTGGTAGAACAAGCGGACTGTGTGGTATTGTATATATATATTGTCCCGTTCACTCCATTCATCCTCCCAGCTATACCGATAATAGGCTACACCAGTCTGTTCATCAACTGTACTCGAGAGTGACATCAACCCCCCTCTTGTAAAAGCCGCAGCAACTGAGAATGAGAACAGAATGACAGCATCGATTTTTAAACTATGACCTTATCTCTTCTTCCTCTTAACTTCTATTCAATATATACTCAATGCATTGATTTGTTCCTTATAAAGTATAGATTATTGGCATACACATCTCATGACTAACATAAAATTGCTCAAGGATGATATAGAATCATTTCCTTCACCCAATGGTAATTTCATCAATCCTAAGGATTTAGACCCATCAAAAGTGTCGGGTAGAATTATAAGCTGTTTGACTCAATTGCCCAATCAATTATACAAGGACATTAAGACTAATAGTTGGGGGGTCAAACATCTTCGTGGTAACTCAGCTTTGTACTCGTCGAATTATTTTCTTAATCAACATACAAATTGGGAAAACCATATCGTTGCATGGACTGGTGAATTATACACAAATAACGATATCGTTAATCCTAGACATATACCTACCGGTCAAAAGATCGAAAACGATCCTCTCTATTTAGATGATAATGATAAAGAAGAATTGACTAAAAAAATAAGAAAGGCAAACAATTCGGAAAACATCCACCCTGTTTGGTTATTACGTAGAGATCAAGATAGATGGAGAAAGTATGCAGAGAATGTCATTTGGCCTATATTCCACTATATGCAAAATCAACCTTCAAATGGGGTTGAGGAAAGTCAATGGTGGCACGATTATGTTAAATTCAATGAATCATATGCTGCTAAGATCAAATCGATTTACAAAAAGGGAGATATCATTTGGATTCATGATTATTATCTGTTATTGTTGCCTCAAATCTTGAAGATGGATCTACCAGATTGCTATATTTGCACATATTTGCATATCCCTTTCCCATCTTCTGAATATTTCAGATGCTTGTCAAAGAGAAAGATCTTATTGGATGGTATGCTTTCATCGGATCAAATTGGATTTCAATGCGATTTTTTCGTCAAGCATTTCATCAGTTGTTGTTCAAGGTTGTTGGGATATGATGTAGATTCGAAATCTGTTTATGTCCACTCACGACAATGTAATGTAATCTCACTGCCAATTGGGATTGATACTGCCAAGATTGAGCACGATGCCTTCTCAAAGAATATTGACTCGAAGATCAAAACTTTTAAAAGGTTATACGGTGATAAAAAAATCATCATCGGTAGGGATAGGTTAGATGTAGTTAGGGGTGTGGTTGAGAAATTGCAGGCTTTTGAAATGTTTTTGGACATGTACCCTGATTGGAGAGACAAGGTTATCTTGATTCAAGTTTCCTTTAAGAGTTTCTACCATAGTTCTAAACTAGACAAGAAAGTAGCTGAATTGATCTCAAATATAAATGGGAAATTTGGTACATTGAACCATACCCCTGTTCAATATTTTCAAATGAGAATTGAGAGAGACGAATATTTGGCATTGTTAAGAATGGCAGATTTATGTCTTATCACTTCAATTAGAGATGGTATGAACACTACCGCTTTGGAATATGTCATTTGTCAAAAAGCCACCAAATCACCTTTAATTCTATCTGAATTCAGTGGATCCACAACGGTGATCCCCGATGCCATTAACATCAACCCATGGGACTCTGTTGGTGTTGCCAACTCTATCAATGACGGGTTGTTGATGTCAGATGCTAACAAGGCGATATTGGAGGATAAATTGTACGAATCAGTTAGGTTAAATACCGTTCAAGATTGGTGTAATAAATTCCTCACGAATCTTTACGATACAACTATTGACAACTCTAAAAATTCGGAGAATGAGAATTTTACTCCCTATTTGAATAAACCTATATTGCTAGAAGATTACAAATCTGCTGAACATCGTTTATTTTTGTTCGATTACGATGGAACTTTGACTCCAATTGTAAGAGATCCAAATGCTGCTATTCCCTCTGCCAAATTAAGAGACATTTTGAAGAAACTAACACAGGACCCTAAGAATGAGATCTGGATTATATCTGGAAGAGATCAAGAGTTTTTAGAAAAATGGATCGGTTCCAATTATCCCGAGATCGGACTTAGTGCCGAACATGGATGCTTTATGAAACAAGTTGGTAAGACTGAATGGACAAACCTTGCCGCTACCGTAGATATGGAATGGCAAGTAGAAGTTGAGAATATCTTCAGTAAGTATACCGAAAAGACTCCTGGATCTCACATAGAAAAGAAGAAGGTGGCTTTAACATGGCATTACAGGAAAGCAGATCCTGAATTAGGTTTATTCCAGGCTGCTAAATGTAAAGAGGAATTACAGAAGACAGTTGGTGTGAAATATGACGTTGAAGTGATGAGTGGTAAAGCAAATCTTGAAGTTCGTCCAAGTTTTGTGAACAAAGGTGAAATCGTTAGACGATTAGTCAAGTACCATGACCCAATTACTTTAGATGCCAAGAGATCCAACTCTGAGATTCCCAATTTCGTACTATGTCTTGGCGATGATACCACCGATGAGGACATGTTCAAGGCTTTGAATCACATTGGTGAAGATCTAGAAACCCTAGGTGAAGATATAAGCAAAGGCATGTACCCGGTGACAGTGGGGCCCGCTAATAAAAAGACGGTAGCTAAGGCTTATTTAGCCGATCCAGAACAAGTGTTGGATACACTAGGTTTGTTAATTGGGGATGTTTCAGTGTTTGAGACCGGTGGTACTGTGGAACTAGACGATCGTGGTCATCTGAAGAACAGTGAGTCATCTCAAAGGTCTGAACTGAACAGGAAGTTATACCATAAGAAGAAGCTCATGTCTAGTCCTTAGCCCGATTTGCACAATCAAAATGGAATACACTATCAACCAAAGAGGTAACTAAATAGATAGATAATTACATAACTAACTACATATATAAGGATTAATTAAGACATTACAATCGGTAATTACGGCAATGAAAAAGACCATCGACGCAATATGACGTCTTGCGGCGCGGAACGATAAGAAAAAAAGGCAAACAAGATGCTTTATAAGCAAGGATTAGATGGAGTATTATGTATTATGCAAACTGTTCTATTGCAGTCAAAGTCACATCTAAGGGTTTTCATTTAATTATTTGCCTTTTATTCCGACTTATCCCAGCAAGTTACATCATCTGAACCTTTCAATTCTCACTCAATTAGGTAATATTTCCATTCCCTGGCGATGTCGGATATTAAAAAAGATAATGACGATTATATTTCCAACTCACCTAATTCATCATCGGTTAGCACTGGTGGTAAGCCATTTCCCGATCCCGATTTGAATGAGTTAAATTCCAGTCTTAGTAATAATTCTAAATCTTATCTATCAACTGGATTTGATAACGATGAGAATGAGGATAATGCTAATGATAACGCTAATTCAAAGTCAAGATCAAGGTTGAATAGAAGTTATACCGATCGTCCATCATTAGTCAATTCACAACGTACTTCATCATCAGAGACTACACCATTATTAACTCGTACGAGAAGAGCAACGGAATCGTTTATTGAGACGGCTAACACGAAAGCAAGAAGGGCCACTGTCACTATGATAAACACCGCTAATTTGGTTTCCAAAGAGGCTTGGAAACAGATGCAAAGGCAAAGGTTTATTACATCTATAATATTAGGGTTTTTCTGTATGATATTGTTGAATTTGGTTTTTTTACCCCGTACTTCGTTAGATAGAGATTTAAGAAGATTGCATGGGATTATACTACCCTCCGCTGATGTTGAAAGAAATTTCCTTCAGCACTTATCGAGCGATACTTCAAATATAAAATATTATCTGAAGAATTATACAACTACTGTGCCTCATCTAGCAGGAGACGGGTATAGCCTTGTTGATTATACCGTAGATAATTTCCAGAAATTCGGCTTGAAGGCCACTGTGGAAACATACGAAACTTACCTCAATAACCATATAGATAGTCATCTTTGGTTACTCAATGATGACAAATTGGAATTGGATGCCAATTTAGAAGAAGATTCATTGGATGAAGATCCAACAACAGGCGATAAGGACAAGAGCATTCCTTCATTTCATGGTTATTCTGCAAATGGGAATGTAACCTCTAATTTCATTTTTGCCAATTTTGGATCGAAAGAGGATTTCCATAGGTTGAGGTTGCATGGAGTGGAGACAAATGGTACCATTGCAATTGTGAGGTATGGTGCCATATTAAGAGGTCTGAAAGTCAAGTTTGCTCAGGAATACGGATGCGTTGGTGTCATCATGTACTCTGACCCTTTTGAAGACGGACCACTTACCGTTAAAAATGGGCATTTACCTTACCCTGAAGGAAAGGCAAGGAATCCTTCGTCGATTCAAAGAGGTTCAGTTGATTATTTCACCGACCAACCTGGAGACCCTACTACACCTGGTTGGGCAAGTACGAAATTTGCCAAGAGAGTCAGTCCCGATAATTTTATTCCCTATATTCCATCGATCCCCATGAGTTATAGATCTATTGAACCCATTTTACAAAAGCTGAACGGGATAGGACCCAACTTAGGATGGGAGGGAGATTTAGACTTCGACTATTCGCCTGGTCCAAGTCCTGATAATTTGAAGTTGAACTTATTCAATCTTCAAGAGTATAAGATCAAGCCTATCCATAATGTTATTGGGGAGATTAAGGGTGTGATGAGAGATGAAGAGATTATTATTGGTAATCATAGAGATGCATGGATATTTGGCGGAGCTGGTGATCCAAACAGTGGAACTGCTGCTATGATGGAGATTGCTAGAGGCTTTTCAAAGCTGTTGGAGATGGGCTGGAAACCATTAAGAACTATCAAGTTAATCTCCTGGGATGGTGAAGAATATGCCATGTTGGGCTCCACCGAATTTGGTGAATACTACGAAAAGAGTCTTCAAAGAAAGAACTTGGCTTACATCAATTTGGATGCCGCTGTTACTGGAAATCATTTGGGAATTGAGTCCAATCCATTGTTTGACTCGGTTATCAAGTCATCTACCAAGCAAATTGGATTCAAAAATGATCCAGAAGTCTCATTAAGTGATCAATGGAATTTACAGAGTAACAGGACCATTCATTCAATTGGTGGTGGGTCTGATTTCACAGTTTTCCAAAATCATTTAGGTATCCCATCGATTGATGTTGGATTTATGAACGATGGTATCAATGATGCTGTATATCATTATCACTCGAATTATGATTCATATCACTGGATGGAGAAATACATCGATCCTGATTTCAAATTACACAGTACGCTGGCTCAGTTGGCAGGGTTAATAGTGTTGCAATTAAGCGAGCAGGAAATAATTCATGTATCTACTTCAAACTATGCCCTCAAGGTAAATCAATATTTCTCAGATCTGAAAAGTAAGATTCCACATTATTGGTTGAGAAGGCTCATTGGCTCCAATGACGATGATCCATATGTAAAGAATATTTTGAATCAATTTGGTAGCATTGGCAGTGGTTCTAGTTCGAAGGCCTCTTTTACAGATCTTGTAGATTTAGTAGAGGATAAATTGGAGGCTTTTGTTGAGACTAGTGAAGGGTTTGACGCATATATCATCCAGTTGCAAAAGGATATTCTTGAAGACTACCCCTGGTTCAAATACTACATCAAGATCAAGCTGGCCATCCAGATCAAGATCGCCAACAAGAAGATCATGGCTTTGGATAGGTTGTTTCTCGTGAAGGAAGGGCTCTCTGGCAGACCTTGGATGAAACATATTGTGTATGCACCAGATAGAGATCTGGGATACGCCGGAGATTGTCTTCCAGGTGTGCACGAGGCACTTAGAGATACGGATTACGACAAGGCGGTGCATGCGCTCTGTGTGCTGGCGGTGAAATTGGACGACGTCGTGCGCAAATTGGAGTAGACGCGTCGATTGCTTCTGTGAGGAATGTCGCCGGGAAGCGGATTGACACTTTTTTCCAATCTCCACTATATATATTTGGGGATATATATACACTTCCTCTCCGTAGACTAGTACCAAGTATCTAAATACTAATAACAGTATCAATAGAAAATGTTAAGATCCACTTTCGGTTTAGGCAAACGCTCATTCTCCTCTTCTTCCAAATCTCTTGGTGTCAAAGTCTTCTTTGATACCAAGATTGGTGACAAGAAACAACCAAGAATCGTCTTCAACTTATTTGAAGATGTTGTCCCAAAGACTGCTGAAAATTTCAGAGCTTTATGTACCGGTGAACATGGTTTCGGTTACAAAGATTCTATCTTCCACAGAGTTATCCCACAATTCATGTTACAAGGTGGTGATATCACCCATCACAACGGAATGGGTGGCAAATCTATCTACGGTGAAAGGTTCCAAGATGAAAACTTCATCTTAAAGCATAACAAAGTCGGTTTATTATCCATGGCTAATGCTGGTCCAAATACCAATGGTTCTCAATTTTTCATCACCACCGTTTTAACTCCTTGGTTAGATGGTAACCATTGTGTCTTTGGTGAAGTCGTTGAAGGTTTAGATACCGTCAAGGCTATCGAAGGTGTTGGATCCCAAAGTGGTAGACCTTCTGCTGAAGTCAAGATCATTGATTGTGGTGAATTGAAAGAAGAAAAATAGATAAGTTTCACTTAGTAAACTTATTAAAAGTCTGAATTTAACTTATTTAATTTTTCTATTAAATATAAATGAGTATATTCTTTTGTACATAAACTATTTTTGACAATTCTAATATAAGATGGTTTCAACGTTTGATCTTATATGCATAAATATGGTATAATGACCCTTTTAAACCCCATAACTAAACCGTATAACAGGTAAAACAGTAGATAAAGTAGGCTGAAAAAAGGTTACGTAGCCCCGCGTCCGATGGATAATTGATTGCGTAGTGCGGAAAAAGGAAGTTCCAAAGTGGATGAATAATTAGGACAAGTGATTGATTAGATAGATCCGTCTATGGCTCCTGTTTATTTGGAATTCCAATCAATATATCGTACATATATCTTATACCGGTACACTGTAGACTAATCTTTGATCATAATTTAGTTTAATCGCATAATTCTTTCCATTGATTGCTATTGATTTACTTACCCACTTGATTGAGACATTGCCAACTCCTTTAGATAATACATAGACAAAAAGAAATGGATAATCTTTCAAAGACTTTAAATAACGTTTCATTGTATGACGTCAAGGCTTATGTCCGTAAGGCCCAAAATGCAGTCCTAAACCTTAGTGATATGGAAGCTAAAGTTCGTGAGGCTACAAATAACGATCCATGGGGTACTTCAACCACTCTTATGGGTGATATCGCAAAAGGAACATTCAACTATCGTGAAAGAGAAGAAATTTGTAATATGATCTTTAGAAGATTCACAGAAAAGACAACCCGTGAATGGAGACAAATATACAAGGCTTTACAATTGATGGAGTATCTGGTAAGGCATGGATCTGAAAGATTTGTCGATGATGCTAGAGCTAACGTTAGATTAGTGTCTTTGGTTACCAATTTACATTATGTCGATTCTAAAGGTGTCGATCAAGGTACCAATGTTCGTCACAGAGCAAGAGAATTGGTCAAATTACTAAACGATGAGGCTAGAATCAGAGATGAAAGAAAGAAAGCCAAGGAGACTTCTAAGAAATTTGCAGGGGCTATTACCTCTACAAGCTCCGATTCTTATTCTGGTACATCTCGTCGTACTAGCGGTGGAGGAAGAAGATTGGGTAGCTCATCTGGTGGCTCTAGTTCAAGAGGTGCTGCTGTCTATGATGAAGATAATGATGAAGAAGCTTACACAAGTAGAGTATTTGGTGATGGTGGTGTCTATGGTCAAAGATTCGAAGAACAAAGACCTGCAGCTGCATCTAAGAGATTTGAAGAATATGATGTTGATGTTCCAAGTCATAATACAAACCATTCTCAACCTGTTGTTTCAACTTCTCAAGTCCATGCATCATCATCTACCACTCAACCTGTTGATTTATTTTCATTTGACTCTGCTCCTCAACAGAAACAACAGCAACCAGTACAAGCTGATGATGATGATGAATTCGATGATTTCCAAAGTGCCGATGCTCCAGCAGTTGCTCCTTCCAACAACTTGGCTGATTTATTGACTTCTTCATACTCTCAACCAATACAACAACAACAGCAGCAGTACACCCCAACCTACAGTCAGCCTCCACAACAACAGCAACAATATCAACAACAATACCAACCACAACAGCAATCACCAATACAGCCAGCTGTTTCACAACCAAAGAAAAAGGACGATGTCTTTGGTTCATTATTTGCTTCAGCAAAGACACAATCACATGTTACCAAGCCTTCTTCTCCATCTACTAGTACCACCACTGCTTCGAATAACAACGATTTATTTGGTAGCTTCTCTTCCCCACAACAATCGACTTATACACCACCATCAAACAATAACTCATCAACTCAACAAAAATCAAACTCAAATGATATAGTTGATTTATTATCCTTTTAGATGCTCACTTCATTATATTTCGCCACATTTTCATTGAATAGTTACTTCATTGTGATAGAACGAAGTGATGTTCTTTAATAATATTACGCCCGAAATCAATCAGCGATCATTATTATTATTATTATTATTATTATTATTATTATTATTATTATTATTATTATTATTATTATTATTATTATCCTATAACGTTCTCTTCAATATATTTTAATAGATATATATTCATAAATATCTAAATATTGTCTTTATTTGTTGTACACCAAATAAACAAACTCTCTTTGTTTCCATCCTCATAGTTGGTGCAACCGAAAAAAACAGCTTATACTATTATTATAGACAAATAAGTATCCAAAGCAAAAAATAAAAAAAATAAAAGCCCAACGCGGGGGTCGAACCCGCAACCTTGTGATGACTGATTAATCAGTTGATTATTCGTAAGAGTCACACGCTCTACCGATTGAGCTAGCCAGGCCTTTTACGAACGAAAATTGGTTTTTCTCATCTATCTTCTCAAAATTTTTGTAATTTTGGCGCAACTCAGATTTTGACATTTATTAGGTCTACCATGGCATATTTCGGGAAAATTTTGCAATCCCTAGTCTCTTCAGGTCTATATAAAAACCAGTAAGTAATGAATATTAATATTCCTTCCTTCAACAACGTATAGTATTGAAAAGAAGAAAAATTCTAGCTGGCGAATAACTCCTAAATTGCTTCAAAATCGATTGAAATCAAAGTTTTAAGGACACATTAACACAATAACATATACAGACATTGCGTTATAGATGTAAAGTTACTTAAAATTGGCTCAAAGATTAAAACTTATCAACCAAATTGAAGCAAATATGCGCTGTAAAATAAATCCAAAAAATCCATAACATATTTCATCGGCTGAGTCGTCTAGAGTAGAATCAATGGCATCGGGGACTACCTATCTCGGTGTACGTCTTATTTTAGTATTGTTTTCGAGTGTATAAATGATATCATGTATGTGTAGCAATGACGAAATACATTCAGTTTTACTAATCGATAACATGGTTGCAATAGGAATCCCTCTCATTCTCGCCTGGGCTTTCTCATGAGGGATATCCCTACCGAAACATGACATCGAAATTAGAATAACTCAAATGGATTTTTAGTCCACGGACTTTCCCATACACTTCAATCACCATCAATAATTCAATAAATAATACATTAACATAAACTTACCCTCGGGGCCCTACCTACAGTATTTTCCCATTTATCACCACATCAGATGATGAAAGAGGTTGTTTACACCTCAGTAAATGCAGCAACTATCTTTTATCTCAGTATAAACTTAAGTACTAATTCATAACTTATATAAACATATGTAGTGAGTACTAAATGGAATCAAAAATACGATTGAAAAAAAAACTAGATTAATCTGTTCATAAAAATACAATTTTCCAATCCGAACCGCAGGCTCCTGGCAAATTCTAAATGCAAATGTTTATGTATTTGCATATAGACTTGAGTGTACAGTTCCGTGCTTGTTCATGAAAACAGGCTAAAAGCCATGTCCGAACTTTAAGGAACTCGTAAATGAAAAAAAAAATGAAAAACTACGCCGTTTTCACTATCAAAAATGTCTTTGCACATTCAATTATCCGCCGTTCAGTCACAAGTTCTCGGTGTTGGTGTTGTTTGTCTCCTTCATCCTTGTTTGTCTGCTACATTTAGCAAAATAAGAGCGAGTGGTGTTAATGGAGCTCATTGGTCGATGCATATCTATGTATCCGCCGAAAAGAAAGATACAATAAAACTTTAAACGATGTCATAATTAATAGCATTTTAATGATCATGGACATACAGAATAATATCAAATATTAAGTTTTGATTATTGTTGATATTGTAAAGAAAAATCATGATGTCTTCTAATGTTGTGAGATGATAAATGGAGTAAGGGTTTCTACGATCCTTTTATTAGTTCCTCTACTTTATTCTCTTAAGTCTATTAGGCCTTACTGCACATCCGACTGATTTGTTTCTGTATAAGGTAATCTGAACAAACCTTAAACAAGAAGGTAGGCGCCCTCTTCATAGTTAAGCCACTTCGTAAAAAATCCGCATATTAAACCTCACAATCCCTTAACTATGTACTACTCGCGAAAAAATAAAAAAACATGGGTTTTGGCAAATTCAAAAAGGCTTTAACACTTGAAAAATGGCAAAACACGAATGAAAACCGTGAATCTCGAATCCAGTTACTATGGTAAACTTCAAACCCTCACCCGATACTTACTCCACGGATATCCGTAACCTAATTCGCGGCTTGCTTAACAGCACCGCCGTGGTACAAAAAAGGCTTCGGGGGGTTCTCGTTAACTATGAGATCAAAAAAAATACACCCAATGAGGGGCTCGAACCCTCGACATTTCGGTCAGCTTCTTTAAATGAATCTTAAAAGCCGAACGCTCTACCAGCTGAGCTAACCGGGTGTTTCTTGTTTGAGTGGAGACACACTATGGTGGTATGGTAGAGCCCAAAATACTTTTAACGCGATTTCTAGCCTCACCAGATGTGTGTCCAGGTAATTGAATATTATATCATATATTACAGCTCATTATCCAGGTTATCAACCTTGAAAAAATTGAAAATCTTTTCTGGATGATCTAAAAACCTTAACTGAAAATCTTGAAAAAATTCTAAAGAAAATAGAAAATATATATCATCAATTATTGATTTTTAAAATGATCCTTGCGCTTAAGTAACTGTTGAAGCTATCCCAGAGTTCAATATGAACTTAAATAATATAAATTTGTATAAAAGAGTCTAGTTCCACATCAATAGATAGGAATATGAGTGGGGCAAAAAAAGATAAAAACCCTATTGTTGTAAGCGCTGTTCTGTTGTATATTTCAGCTGTTTCAGACAATATCTGGCACAGTTTTTGAATTTGATAGATATGTGATATCAATGGAGTATATCTAAATACATTCTGGAATAATTTGTTTGTGTTTGGTTTATGTTCCTTGACCTCGGTGGAGACTCTGTTGACTTGAAAATTTATTCCATTGAGGATCATTTGATTAAAATCCTCCAATGGATGCACAAGTGAACATTATGTACATAAGTGATTCCGGAATCTTATTAACTTAATCAGCAGAAAAAACGGTTTATTTTTATTATTTTTCTTCTCCATTTGGTCCGTTTCAAGGTGTTATGATTTTCTGTTACTGGATGATATCTTGTTGTTGGGCGGCACAATTTTGAAAATAGAGAAAAATGTAAGACGTCTGTCATTGGGTACTATTTATAGTTTTATGTCTGTAAATTTCACACCAGTAGCATATATCTGTGATGGTTATCTAGGTATCAGTGAAAATTCGGTCTCGAACCTGGTCAATGATCAGTTTAACAACAAACATTTTTCAACAATCCTTGAAATTATACCTTTAATAGCGTACTGTTTGAAAGCAGTATCTTCAATTTCTTCGAATCAATAGTATAATCTACATTATCAGTTACCACCGTTATAAAAAATCAGACGGGTTCTCAATAAATAACAACATTAAAATTGTAATGAAATTACCTAATTAATATCTTGAATATTATAGATATATTATCAAAAAGTAAAATTTCAACTTTAGTTTTAAGTATATATTTATTTATGACATTTCTCTCCTTCTTTACAACTTTGTAAAAAACGAACATTGTTAAGAGACTACCCTACTAACTTTTGCTATGAACTAAATTACAAGTCAGCTTAGAATACTAAACAGCAATAGTAAGTAATAATTGTTGTGATATATGTGTATATATATGTACATGAGATATTTCGAGAGACCAAGATCACGTGACTACTTCCAGAGAATGAAAGAGAGAAAAAAGGCTATCAGTGATCCATGAAACAAAGTGGAGAAATGATAGGGTTTATTCGGTACTCTTTTATTCAATCAATACAACTAAATAATTCAATAGAGTAGATTCAATTGAGTTATATCTATATCTATCGATAAGAGGAAATGGTCAAATTGAATTGTCTTGCAGACGTTTGTCTCATTCCTGTATGTATCTTCTGAGATTTTTCAATCCCCAGAGAATTCAGTCAGCATATATTAACTATTATATTAGATTGGAACAAGTTCAGCCTCAGTCTCTGATTACATCGTTGAAGTAGAGAAAGTTATTCGTAACAGTGGATTAGAAAACACTTTACATAGTGCTGGAACTACAATTGAAGGTCCATGGGATGAAGTTATGAAATTAATTGGGGAATTACATGAACGTGTTCATGAAATGGGCGTTGTTAGAATCCAAAGTGATATTAGAGTTGGTACTAGAACCGATAAAGCTCAAACTGCTGAAGATAAAGTCAGAATAGTTGAACAAAAGTTGAATAAATAAGTATTTACGATTTAATAAAAAACAATGAAATAAATGAAATAGTTTAAAAAACCGTATTCGTTCCTAATATACAATTATATAATAATAAAGATAAATGGTTGAAATAATAAAAGCCTACCTGATAATAAAATACAAATCAAATTACTTAAATAATCTTAGTTAAAATTATTTGGTAATTGAAAAAACTTAAGCAGAAGCAGAAGAAGTGTATTTGGTAACAGCTCTAGTACCTTCAGAGACAGCATGCTTAGCTAATTCACCTGGTAAGATTAATCTAACAGCGGTTTGGATTTCTCTAGCAGAGATGGTAGATTTCTTGTTGTAAGCAGCTAATTTAGAAGCTTCGGAAGCAATTCTTTCAAAGATATCGTTAACAAAAGAGTTCATGATAGACATAGCCTTTTGGGAAATACCGGTATCTGGGTGAGTTTGCTTTAAGACTTTGTAGATGTAAGAGGAGTAAGTTTCCTTTCTAGCCTTGGTTCTCTTCTTTGGTTCGGAAGAAGAAGCGGTTTTCTTACCGGCTGGTTTCTTTTCAGCTGGAGCTTTAGAGGCGGCTGGTTTCTTTTCTGCTTTTGGGGCCATTTTGATTAATTTAGTTTTTAATGAATAATGAATTAAGGAAAGAGAAGAAAAAGAAGAAGAAAAAAAAGAAGGAAAAGAAAAAGAGTTGGAGCAGTTTAGTTGCGTGTGTGCTTTAGATAAAAGGAGGGAATCGAGAAGTCTTTATACTTATCTCATGAACTTGTTTATTGTTATTATTTATTGAATATTATTGATTGTAGTGGAGTAACCAAAGTGGAGTAAAACACCCTCCAGATATTTCAAATTTACGCAGTGCCTGATTTTACTCGCGGGCGGGTAAAACTGGGGCCTAATTGCGAGACGCGCTCGAACTTTTGCAGCGCTCTTTTAGTTAGGCCCCAGGTCTACACACACACGTGTAGATCCTGTCCCTGAACTGCACATCTCATCCTGCGAGGCCCCACCTTAATATCACTATCAATAACAATAACAATGATATCAAATCTTTCAAAGGTCGATTTGCTTGTTTGATAATGATTTGGCAGGATCAATGTATAAATATCTTGCCATTCCCTCTCTCAATCTTATCTAACACTCTGTGTCTTTTCTATTCCTCTTTTTCTTTTTCTTTTCTCTTTCGTTATATATTTACATATAAAAATTAATTCATCACATAATGTCTGGTGGTAAAGGTGGAAAAGCCGGTTCGTCCGAAAAAGCTTCAACTTCAAGATCTGCTAAAGCTGGTTTAGCTTTCCCAGTCGGTAGAGTTCATAGATTATTGAGAAAAGGTAACTACGCTCAAAGAGTTGGTTCCGGTGCTCCAGTCTATTTAACCGCTGTCTTAGAATATTTAGCTGCCGAAATTTTAGAATTAGCCGGTAACGCTGCTAGAGATAACAAGAAGACCAGAATCATCCCAAGACATTTACAATTAGCTATCAGAAATGATGAAGAATTAAACAAATTATTGGGTCACGTCACTATCGCTCAAGGTGGTGTCTTACCAAACATTCATCAAAACTTATTACCAAAGAAGTCTGCTAAGGCTAAAGCTTCTCAAGAATTATAAGTTATTGAATAATTCTTTACTTTATGTATTTGTTTCTTTATCTAAAGGGTATAATCTATTTAAGAGTTGTATATTAGCGTAATTTAATACCAAGGTCTTATATTATTACGATTAACTGAACGTGTTTTTTTCTTTACCATTAAATTTAGTAAAAAAAAAAATGAAATACAATCCAAAAACAATAACAAATGTAAAGATGCGATGTATCTGTATGTATATTTCATACATAAATATATAGAGACTATTATCTAGCCCAAAGATCAACAATGATATTGATGATGGAAACAACAACCTCGGCTCCAATTAATATTATAACGATGAATTCTAAATATTCATCATTACTATGACCCAGTTGTTCCTTCAACATCTGTAATAAATCACTAATGACTTCTAATCTTTGATTTAACAATGTAACCCTTTGATTGATCTCTAAATAACCTCTAATGGCCTGATAAATAGGCTCTAATTGTGGTTCCGACCACATCAATTCGGGCGAATCTAAAACAGAACCATGCAAGTTGATATTGATCCTCAATATGAATAATTCACCTATACTCTTCATGATTTCTTCTCTCGTCATTTCGACTTTACCAGTCTGCGCAATTTGTTGGGGAATATCCTGTGTATCCTCAATAGTATTATCGACCAATTCTTCAAAGAATGAAATCTTAACAGATTGTGAGATGGCATAAGATATACTCAGCTTCAACATATAGTTGGAATCATCTCTCAAGGTAATAAAATCGTTATAAATCCTTGGTTGATAAGATTGTGTAATATAGTAATTGAATTCTTCTCGTTGAACATCTTCATCACTTAATTTCTCACTTTCAAACCTTGCTAAATCAACCAAAAATGCGTTTTCTTCCTTCAGTGAAAACCCCCATAATACAACAACACCATATTCAAATATAAATACATCTGTTGACCTCTTACCAACGTCAATTTCTCCACCTTCATTATCCAATCTAATCAAATCAGATGTATCTTGTTTTGTAAGATTAGGTCTCTTATTATTCGAACCTGTGCTATTGTTCCTCCAATCCTTATATGTGAAAGGGGTATATATACACTCATCAAATAATTTGGGAGCCGTTGAATGTACTCTTTTTTTATCCTTCAACCATCGTATCAAATCTCTCATTTTATACGAACCAGACGTACAATATGCAGTAACACGAGGTAATACAGATCTGTGCTTCTTACCTAACCTCTCAGCATCCTTACGTGCCGGCCTATCTGTAATCTTGGTCAATGTGTATGCATCTGCTTTGTAATCATCTGTTGGTGGAGATTGATAATCTAAAGAATCTGGTAATAGTTTCAGTTTTTGAATAGTACGACTTGCCCTTTGTGGAGCAATCATCGGTCCTAGCTCCTTGGCCAAATGCTTCTTACCTGTGGCTAAAGGAGGTGCCGAGCTTATCTGACGGATTTCATTGGTATTACCACTAGCATTGTTGTGACCAGTTCCCGTTCCAGTTGTTTCGGTGGTTGCAAACGGGTTGTCCGAAAGCAAAGCTGATCGCTCGTTTGACATATTATTATATAAACTTTGGAAGTGAGTGTAATCAGAACTCCAGAATGCACCTAGCACCAATAAGCAGCGATATATCGAGTGCAATAATGCCCTTTACAGCAACTACAGATAACCAACCACCTATCTATATAACTTATCTCTATCAAATTTTCTGAGAGAGAGAGAGAGAGAGAAGAGAGTAGCAGATTACATAACCACAAAAAATATTTTTTTTTGTTTTTCCTTTTTACATACAAATTTTTTTAAGAGACATTTTTTTCACAGTCCTGTGTTGTAGTGGAGTAGAACTTTATATTTAGTCATTGGTTCACCGGTTCATATACAAGCTAACCAACCGAGAAATATGGTGTTGAAGAAGAATGTCACGGCCTCGACCAAGAGGTTCACCTTTTCTTCGTTCAAAGACCGTATCGAATCCATTAAAATCGGTCCCAATTTACAATTGGCTAAAAAATCATTTCATGAAGCCGAAATTTCACATTTCTTATCCACTTATGAACATTGGAAAGAAGTGAACTTGTCCAAATCATTCACAGAGTTTGGCGAAATTATAGAACCATTATGCCTTTCTTTACCACAGTTGATCCATCATCAATCAGAGATCTTTGATACTTTAGAAGATACCATTTTACAAAATGATAAATTATCCTTAGAGCCAGCTTTAGAACTCTTATCTCAATTTACGCATGATCTTGGTCCTGATTTCTTGACTTTCTACGAAAGAGCTTTGAGTGTTTTGGTGAAATTAGCAATGAAACAGACAGAATTGCAGCCTTTAGAATGGATCTTTAACACATTGGCTTATCTCTTCAAATATCTATCAAGAGAATTATCAAAAGATTTAATACCTACATTTGAGTTATTGTTACCATTATTGACAATCCAAAAGAAAGATTACATTGCCAAATTTGCATCTCAGGCAATTTCATTTTTGATCCGTAAGACATCTTCCGATTCATTGACTAAATTCGTCAAGGAGATTTTCAATAAAGAACAATTACAAGGTGGTCAATCCATCAATTCATATCACTATTCATTAACAATTTCATTTTCAGATGCTTTTAAGAATTCATCAAATACTTTACATTCTAAGACCTCATCCATTTTGAAAGTCGTTGCCGATCAATGTTTACTTAACCCTAAATCATCATCTGTTCTTTCTGATATCATTATTTCAACTTTAAACCATGCTGAAACTACAGAAAGTGCAACGATCTTATACGATACCGTCTTCTCTGTCATCGATGATAAGCTTTCGCAAGACTTGAATCTGATTGATTTGACTTCCGTTGTTAATATTTTGATCACTCTCTTATTCTCAGATAGTGGTAGAAAAATCTCCAATTGGAATAAAATTTATGAATTAACAAACTCAGTCATAATAAAAGCACAAGAAGCTTTGAACGAAGAAGATGTAGACAACTTAGACGTCTTAAACTTTGGTGATACTTACTCTCAATACTGTTCAATTCTTTTCAGAAATGGTGAACCATTAGACCTTTCTAAGAATCATATCACAATTCTAAATTCGTTGATTGATTTCAACAGTGGTTCATTCTTCTTACAATTCATCGATAACGCTACAGATATGAACAAGGAGAAAATAGTCCCATTGGCTAAGAAGTACGTCACTGATTGTATAACCAAATATTGGGAGATCGATTATTTGAAAATTGCTCTCTTTTTAACAAAAATGAAATCCAAAAATCTGATCGATACAAGAGATGATAATTCATTTAGTTTCAAGATTGTTATTCCTTTGGAATTCAGCGAGTTTATCGTTTCTAAATTCTCCGAATTCATCAGTCAATCCGGTGAACTTGAATCTGAGTCCCTCTTGGATATTTACTGGAGACTATTAGTATTGAAATATACCTCTGTCTCAGTTGATCACAAAGTATTGATTGAATTACTATCGAGATTATCATCATCATCCTCTTCACAGTTATTTGCAATTGATCTTGCTGGAAATATCCTTGGTGCCATATCCAATCAACAAGATCTTTCTGATGATGAATGTTTGAAAGTCTTACAATTATGTTTTGACAAATTACAGCAACAAGGCGAATGGTTGACTAGTTATACATTTATTGAAGGTTGTTTAAGTTTCATGAATTCCATCAGATCAAACAACGCATCATCAAAACAATTTGTCAAGGGACTGAAAGAGGAAATCAGTTTCAAATTATCTGATAACCTTTATACTCCAAGTCACAGAATGCGTGAGAAATCGTTGAGTTTAATCATAGCGATCCATCAATTAGCAGACGAAGAGATATCTGATTTAGTGTTGCAATGTAGACTAATTGAACAAACACCTTTAGAGATCACATTGGCTCGTGAGATCCAAGCCAAATTCAGAAAATTAGGTTCTGATTATTCCAATGATGGTAAGACTAATAAATTGACAAACAATATCATCGCTAAATTTATCTTTGGTCAATTGAATAATAAATTCTTACCTTCATGGGAGGGAATCTTTGAAATCATCCCACAGATTATTAATAAAATCTCAGATTTGACATGGGATTTGGCTTATAAGATGATCTCAATGAAATATGCCAATTTACAGGAATTATCCAACTCTAAGAATTATTACGAATACGATTTTGCAAATTTCGAAAGTATCAGTGATAGATCGAATTGGGTTCCACAAGATCAAAGACTTGTTACAAATTTCGAACTCTCCACCAGAAATTTCCATGCCTATGAATCTATTCAAGAATCATTGATAGAAGTTTCACTTTCAAATACAGAATCTTTGGTTCCAACTAGTTTCTTAAGAGGTCAAACTATCAAATTACTCATGAAGGTTCCTCATATTGCCGAAGGTCATTTCCAGTACTTATTACCGTATATCATCAACGAAGATGTTGATTTACAAGCCGACGAGGAAGAAGAAAATGACGACGAAGAAGAAGAAGAAGAAGATGGCGAAAACAGAAACATATTACAAGATTGGACCTTGTTTGACAGAAATTTATTGATTGAATTATTGACTAAATTCAAGAAACTTAACAAGGTTTATGGTGCTACCGAATTGAAAGAATTTTTACTCACATTATTGGCAAATAAATTTGTCAAAACCCAAAGATCTGCATTGGATTGTTTATTGAATTGGAAAGAACCAGTTTATAATAGATATTCAGACAATTTGAAAAATCTTCTGGATGATACTTTATTCCGTGATGAAACCATCAAATTATTACAAAACAATGAAGACAATCAAATTGAGACTAAAGATATCGATACTTTAATTCCTATAATAATTAGAATCTTGTTTGGTAGAGCTCAAACATCAAGAACAAGTGGTACGAAACAGAGTCGTAGAATGGCTGCAATTAATATCTTGACCAATTTGAAAGATAAACATATTGAAGAATTCTTGAAACTTTCGTTTTACAAGATTGATTATCAAGGTTTCATTGAAGATGGTGAATTATCAATTGGTAATAATACATGTAGTTATAAATCGTTGAGAACCATGAGTGGTTTCTTGAATTTGAACCTTGAAGTTGTTTCCACATTAGGTAAAAATCATTTCGATTGTAACTCTGTCTTAGTTGAACCATTGATTTATACTTTAGCCATTTCTGAATATGTCATTGCCAATGAATCCAAGTTTGTAGCCAATGATGAATCCATCTTGGTAAAGATTGCAAGAAACAACAGATCTTTAGGTTTCAAATTATTGTTGGATATTACCGAATATTTGGGTCAATTGTTTAGTTGGGAAAAATACGGTGATTTGATCTTTAACCATTTGGTTAGATCTAAATTACCTAAATTCTCCACCGAAAATTTACAACAACCATCATCATTAATGAAACTTATGACTACGCTTTGGTGCGAACCTAATTTACAATTTTTCCTCTATTACGATGATTATGCCCCAGTAAAGAGTCTATTAGATATCTTACCTAATCCAAATGCCAAAGACTCGGTACTACTTGCAGTCTTGGAATTCGTATTGTTATTGTTACAAAACTCCACCGTTGATGATGAGAACTTCATTAATGTCATGGCATTGGTCATTTCAGAATCGTTGAATTCATTGGTATTGATCTTTGATCATACTTCCAATAAATTTGTCAATGCTAAGACCGTTGAAGTTTTACTTACATTGGTTCAAAGAGAATTCATCACCGAAAATGATCATATCAAAGTATTGACTGATTCACTGACTTCAGCTTTGGGTAAACCAAATAATCAAATTGAACTTAGAGTCAAAGCCGATATTATCAAGATTTTGAGTGCTTTGGTTAAAGAGTACGATTGTTCAGTGTCTGAGATTTTACCCCTCTATAAGAATATCGCTAGATTATATCAATTTTATCCAGAAAGAGATATGAGATTTAACATATCACAAGTCTTCCTAAGTATCAAAGACAGGTTTAATGAATTAGAAAATGGTTGTCAATATGCCATTGACTTGAACTCTTATTCTCAAAAGAGAATCAGAGAACCTGATTTCGAAACCAGATTGAATTGTTTCAGTCTTATCAATCAAAACAAGTACAATGATTTAAGTCTATTGGATTGGTTGCCTGCTATTTATACGGCTTTGTTTTTCATCAATGATGCAGAAGAATTATCGTTGAGATCGAGTTCTGGTTATACATTGATTAGGTTTATCGATTGTTTAACAAATGAATCTTTCCAACAAACTCATGGTAATGAGGAAAGGGTTGAATTTATTCAATTGTTAAAAGATGAAATTTTACCTGCTATTAGATCCGGTTTAAGACATAAAAATGAATTTGTTCAAACCGAATATATCAATGCTCTTTGTCATATAGTTGAGAAATCAGAAGAAGTTGAATGTGGTGATTTATCAGACCTGAAAGTCTTGTTATATTTTGGTGATGAAGAAGCCGATTTCTTCAAGAATGTTAATCATCCTCAAGTTCATAGACGTCAGAGAGCCGTTAGAAAGTTAGTTGAATTCGGTCCTAACATCTCCAGTTTCAACATCTCCCATTATATCTTCCCTATCATCGAACATTATGCTTTTTACAATGACGATGAAAGTTTAAGAAATGTTGGTAATGAAACCGTTAATACCATTGCTCAATTGATGTTAAACTTATCATGGAACCAATTCCGTGGTATTTATTCGAGATACATTTCTGTTATGGTGAATTTGAAGAAAAATGAACGTACTAAACCAGCACAATTAAGAGATGCTATTCATTTAATCGTCGCAGTTACTGCTTCCTTAAACAAAGTTTGTAACCAAGAGGAAAAACCAAAGGACTTTTTTAACAGTCCTGAAAAAGTTGATTCATATATTATCAAACAACTTATGCCACCAATGAAGAAAATTTTAACGACTAGAGATGATGACACAGTTATTGCTCGTGCTCCTTTATCTGAAGCATTGGTTTCATTAGCCATGTGTTGTTCTGAGGAGAACATTCAAAATGAGTTACCTGGTATCTTGACTAGTGTTTGTCATATCTTAAGATCCAAATCTGAAGAGTTAAGAGATATGATTAGAAAACAATTGGGTAAGATTGCCATTTCATTAGGTTCTAATTATTTCAAATTTATAATCAAAGAGTTGAAAGGTTCATTAGCCAGAGGTTCTCAAATCCATATTTTAAGTTTCACGGTGCATTATCTATTGGTTGTATTAGATCAGAATGAAGTAGAAGGTGTTGCAGGTTTGAAACATGGCCAACTAGGTGAATGTAATGAATTGATCATGGAAGTAATTATGAATGATATCTTTGGTACCGCATCGCAAGAAAAGGAAGCCGATGGTTATAACAACAAGATGAAGGAAATCAAACATAATAAGAGTTTTGATACTGGTGAGATTGTTGCCAAGAATATCATTTTGAAGGATTTCGGTATTTTGTTGACACCAATTAGGTATATCTTACAGGAGAAATTATCCATCAAGAATCAACATAAATTGGATGAATTACTCAGAAGATTCTCCTTAGGTTTGAACAACAATGAAGAATCATCATCGACTGATATCCTGTTGTTATCCCATCAAATTTACCAAGGTTCAAAGGAGATCTTAGGTGAGAAGGAAAAGAAACAAAAGAGAGAATTAACTGCTCAAGAGGATAGATTCATGACAAGGCTTGATGTTAAAGCCATGGTTAAGACTCAGGTTGAATATGGTTTATATATTAAGACCATGCAGAAATTCTCCTTTGAATTGTTAAGAACCGCTATAACCAGACATGAATCATTATACACAATTGAAAACTTGACTCCATTTGTTGCAGTATTAACGCAAGCACTGGAAGAGAATGACGATGAAGGAGTTATGATTTCAGCATTGAGGGTACTATCGATGTTAGTCAGATTGAGATTTCCTGATTCTGTTGACGATCAATTTACGAGAATAACAAGAATGGTTTTGAAGATCATCAAAGATTCACCAAGTACCAATAATGATCTTTGTCAGTCTTGTTTTAGATTCCTTGCCAATGTCATCAGAAATAAGGAAGATTTGAAATTGAAAGATACAGCAATGAGTTATATTCTTAAGAGAATCGAACCTGATTTAGATGAGCCATTGAGGCAAGGTGTTGCTTTCAATTTATTGAAGGCATTGTTACAAAAACATGTAATGTTACCCGAATTGTACGATACGATGGATAAGGTTTCCAAGATTATGATCACTTCCACATCGAATGAAATCAGAGAAGTTTCAAGAAGTTCATTCTTCATTTTCCTTATGGAATATGATCAAAGTAAAGGTAGATTAGAGACGCAATTTAAGATGTTGATCAACAATTTATCATACCCTGCTCAAGATGGTAGAAAATCGGTTATGGAATTGATCCATTTGATCGTTATGAAATCGAGTAAAGAGTTGTTGAATA
Source organism: Wenyingozyma nitratophila (assembly GCA_030567875.1). Taxonomy (NCBI): domain Eukaryota; kingdom Fungi; phylum Ascomycota; class Pichiomycetes; order Pichiales; family Pichiaceae; genus Wenyingozyma; species Wenyingozyma nitratophila. The sequence goes on along the minus strand of JAJLSW010000028.1, from coordinate 80,477 downwards.
AACTATCTTCATCTTTCTTTATTGCACTCTGTAACGTATTGACTATGGATACTTCAAGTTCTTGTAGAGAAATGGCAAGTTTAATTACGGCAAAGATTTTGTCGAAGATGGTTAAATTAGGTTGTGATATGACTGGATCCATAGACAAGTATATTACCATGTGGATCAAACAAAACAAGAATGATCTGTTAGTCAGATGTGGATTAAACGTTTACAAGTTATACGTTGAATCTGTTGGGTTGACCAATTTGCCATTGAATGAAATTGCCCTTGCTAGAATCATCAGTGTGTTGAACCAAGCGAAGAGAGATGAAGATGCAGACGAAGATAGTGAATCTTCCAATTGGGAATTAGTTTATTCATCGTTGAATGTGATCAATAAGATCCAAGAAGTTGACCCAACTTCGATCTATGACGACAACAAATATAGACAAACCATTTGGATGAATGTTATCGATAGTTTATTGTATCCTCATTCATGGGTTAGATTGTCATCAACTAGAATTTTGAACGAATTGTTAAGTTATAAAGGTGAGCAACCTATCAAGTTTGAGATTTATGAATTACAAACTATTGCATATAGGTTGTTCAGACAATTTGGTGCTCCTAATATCATGGAGAATCTTTCCATTATGTCATCGAGATGTCTTGTTCACATAAGTAAAGTCTGGTATGAAGAAAATACTAGATTCATAAGTAACGATGAAAAAGATAAAGAAGGTGGAGATGAAGATGATGATGATGAAGAGGAAGGAGAGAAGAAATATATCAAGAAAAAATTCGATCTAGCCATTGATTGGGCTATGAATAAAGCCGACTCGACTTTGAAGAATGAATCAAGACCATTGAAGGAATTAATCGTTACAAAGAGAGCGATGATCCAATATTTGTATATCATGATCTCATCTGTGCTATCTACTGAATCTGTTTTAAAATACGTTTCTGGTGAAAAGGGGTTATTGTTAACATTGATCAACCTTAGTGAATCTACAATTGATAGTGAAAACAATAACAACAACGGTAGAAATAACAACAACAACAACAATAGCGAAAACTATAAAGGTAGGAACAACAACGATAAGAAAGTAGAAGAGGTCGATGAAGATAGTCTTAGTCTTTCTTCATCAATTGATAAATTGATGAAATTAATAAGTGAGAAATTGGGTAATTCGGAGTATAATATCCAATACTCTAAATCGAAGCAGATTATAACAAGGAGAAGACAGGATCGTAAGACACGTAGAAGTCAATTGAGTTTGAACATGCCTGGTGTATCAGCCATGAAGAAGATCAAGAAGCATCAAAGGTTTAGAGAAAAGAGAAAGCTAAACAAGGATGAAAATGGATTGTATCGTGATAAATCCAAAAAGAGAAAACTACTCTGATTATTTACTGTATATATATTGATAATAATAAATTTTAAAATATTTGATCGGTTTTTTTTTTGTAATACACACTTATATATACTTTATTCTTCTTTGACTGTATCGGTTGGTTCTTCAACTTGTTCCACAGGCTCAACGGTGCCTTCTTTTGATTCTTCTTCTTCTCCCTCTCCTTCTCCTTCTTCTTCTACTCCTTCGTCTTCTTCAACGACTAATGATGTTTCCTTAGGTTCAGCAGGTTCATTACCGGGACTAGATTCAAGTTTGATCTTCTTGACTGATTTATCTGCATCTTCCTCATCTTCTTCCTCATCATCTTCAGGTACAGGGGTACTTTCAACCGTCTCTACAGGTTCAGTAACCCCATCTTCTAATTCCTTCTCTTTCTTCAACTTAAGACTGTATACTTCAATTTCACGATGATACCTCAATCTATCCTGTTCGTATAACTCATAGTATGGTTTTCTTTCCTCATCGTTTAATTCCTTCCAAGCTTCTGTCATGGCCTTTGATAAATCGGTATTCAAACTAGTCTCGGTATCGATATTGTTATTGTTTCTATTTGTCGTTCTGTTTTCTTCGATTTCTTTCTTCAATTTCTCTTTTTGCAAATCGCAGAATATCAAGTATGCATTGGTCGGTCTTTTTGGTATACTTGGATCCTTTGCCCTTGCCTTTTTCAAAGCACCTGGTCCACCTCTTTTACGTTTGACGAAGTTCGAATTGATGAACGATTCATCTAATTCGGCGTATGGATTACCCATATCTGGTGAGTTTATCTCCTTGGTGGCTGTTGTAGTGGTAGAAGTAGCAGGGGCCAATGGTTTGGATTTGTTTTGTAAGACTACATTGACTAAATTAGTCAAGGTGAAATCGTTTGATTTCAAATTGACCAATGGAGAATTTGATAACAATAGGTTTAAATCGTTTAAATCTAAATTTTCCTCGTTGAACTCAAAACTATCATCCAATAGACTGGTCAATTGGTTTGAATTCAATATTGAAGAGTTCAGCAACGTCTTTTTCTCAAGCATCTCCAACAAAAGTATATATTCGAATCTTAACCTTTTGATCAAGTACTTGGATCTCGATAGTAAAATAGATTTAATCTCATTTGATTTTTCGATAGATTGGATCTTTGATTTCAAATCTTTACATTTCTGTTTCAATCTCATATCTTCGAGATCGGAGATTGGTTGGTTCTGTTGAATTGGCTTCATTTTATTAATGCCTTACTATGTAACAATAAAGGACGAGACAAGACAAGACAAGACAAGGTTCAGTGCATTACAGGTATGTACGTAACATGTCCAGATAGATGTAAATGTTGAAAAAAGCACTCCTTTTGTCTCAGTCTCGCGTCGTCCAATCAAAGAAAGGTCGATCGACCATCGACGCGCCCGCAGTCCTGGCAAAGATGAAATTCAAAGTGAAATTGGAGCTTATCTCTGGGGATTCTAATTGCACACGGCTTTGCCCCTGATATTATTGATCTGGCAAAGAAGTAAAGGTGCAACTATGAGTGAAGGTAAACCCGTTAAAGAGACCGCTAGTGCTAGCGTTAGTTTCAAAGAGAAATTTATGACCATTGCAAAGACTTGCCAATTCGCCTGGTTCATTGGAAATTTAGCAACCGTTTTATTCGGATTTTTATATTTTTTCAGCTACAGAAATCAAAATACTAGTTTCAACAATTGGTATTATAAATTCATCTATATCAGTGTGATTGAATCTTTTGGTATTATCATATACAAGACTTATGACAAATCTCCAAAGAGCTCAATTACCAGAACACAGCTATTAAACGATGATAATTTCCAATATTTTGTAATTGCTATTCTGCTATTATTGGTATTACCTAAGATGACTCTATCAATTTTCCCATTTTTACTATTCTCCACATTCCATTCAATTACTTATTTCAAGAATTCTATCTTACCAATTTTACCAGTGACTGAATTGAGGAAAAAACCAATCGGTGATAAATTGGCTGTTTTCATCACAAAGTATCATGATTTATCTTTATACCAAGCTGCTAATTTCGAGATTTCTACCTTGCTTTACATTATAATCAAAGCCCTGTTATGGACAAAAGGTTACTGGGTAGGTTTAGTTATCTATTCATTGTTCATCAAATTAAGAGATGAAAAGAACCCCGTTATGAGAAACGTTTTGAAACAATGGGAGGTAAGAATCGATGGGCTATTAAGTCATCCTTCATTACCTTTACAATTGAAGCAAACTTGGTTGAAGTTGAAAAATGGCATAAAGACATATGGTACAACCAACTTAAGTGGAGTCAAACAGGAATAAGTACTACATCGACTAAAATACTTTAAGTAGGTAAGTATGAAAGCAAATTGCTTTGATGATTCATATTAGTAAAATTCTTTTGTAGCAAGACTAAAACCAACAGACTAATGTTTTGTAGGTTCTTCTTTTTTCACCGTTTAAACATTTGTTTCTGGTGCTGAAGTGCAAAAGGTGACCAAATAAGGTATAGGCACAGAAATGTGTATCTTTTTTCTTTCTTCCTTGCGGTATCATCATTCTTGTTTAGCCAACTGGCCTATTTATCCTTATAACTGAAAATCAAAATGGCACCAAGAAGACGAGGTAAACGTTCAGCGGCTCTCTCTAAAAAGGCTGTTAAAAGACAGAGGAAAGAGGACCAAGGGGTTGAGGAACCTGCGCAAGTTTCTGACCCACTTCAAGTTGTGGTAGAGAAGGAGCTTCTTTTTCATTCACAGAGAGCGTTCCCAGGCAATCCGGCTTGGAGAGATGTTCGTGGATTGAAAAGTTACTTGCTGGGTACCAGATTGATCACCGAGAAGTCTAGCGTTGAAGAGATGCTACAGGCATACGAAAGGAAGATACGGGACTGAATTAAGACTAAGGTAAAAGAATCAGTTGCTTCTGGATCCCACTCCAAGAAGAAGAAGAGGAAAATTGCTAAAATATATATATATGTATCAGACTAAACATGCACCACTAAAAATGACTATTTGCGTAGGGGTAGGTTTAACCTTTACTTTGATATTTAGTTGATGAGTTAAACAATCAATAACCTAACTTCAGCACCAACTAGGGGAGTGGCGACAATTGAATCTATCCATGGTCCTACGAGACACCAGCCTTGTGACTTTGAGCATTGAATCAGCCAAATAATATATAACGCTGGCAATCAAACTTATTAACCCAATGATACAATGGACTTCTCTAAGCTGAAGTGAACACCGGAGTATAACCCACCAATTCGAATACACGAAAGATAGAGACATATCTAAATTCATCTAGTAAATTGAATCCCGAAAACTCAGAGTATTGAATATAAACTTGAGTCCAACGAACCAATCCAAAAAGAGTCCATTTAGGGAATTCACGAAGGAAGAGTTATAGAGCAAGAGGTTATTACGGATAACGTTAGTCTAATAAACATATGAAACGAACAATACGTGTTTCTGAACGATAGATTAGTCAAATTCCCAAGATCTCTATGAACGATATCTCCTACATTATATAAAAATGAAAGTACCACTTCCAATTTCAAATTCTAAAGGTAATTAGACTAGCCACAATAAAATGATATTCACAGATTGATATTATTTACTAATATAATCATAAGCAAATGTACTTTAATAGTGCGATGACTATTGCGTATAATGAGTAATATACATTTGCTAGATAGGTTGTTGTAGTAATAGCTGATTAAAATAAAATAAATTGAATTGTAATGGATCATACAAATAAGTTTAGAATGGGTAAATTCGGATAAAATGTATCAAGACTATGAATAAATATGTAAATTGACTAGATAAATGTATCAAAGTAATTTAGCCAAACACAGCACTAATAACCAAGCTTCATTTGCCAAATAATAGCCGGTAAAATTGTTGAAATCAATTAATTCGATTTCAAGTAAACCATACCAAACCCACTCAAATTAGGCATATTATTGACTTTGACCATAACTTTTTTTGCAGTCTATCAATTTGGTTAAAATAACTCATTCTATGTCACTAGTGCCGTTTGCTACTCAATTGATCCATTAGTAAACTTATTTGCTTTTGATTATAATAAAATAACTGGAAAATCACATCAATGTGATCCATATTCTCTCTCTTTCTTCTAGTAATTGGTACAGCTGAAATTGAAACAAGTTAATTTCATCATTCTGCGGGGGATTTCAGAGATTTAAAAGAATCTACGCTTTGTTTGACGTTGTATCTAATGATCTAGTTATTCAATTGATAATGAATACTGCTATAACACTCCATAAATTCGAAATTATATCTATTATAGGGCCCCTAGCTATTTGGCCCACCCCAACTTTCCCCATAGTAAAATATGAGCGCGTAAGCCTAATTTTTGTGTAATTCCCCATTTACTATAAATATCTGGACTAGTTCTTTCCTTCTTCTTCCCCCGTTCATACCACTTTTCTTTCTCTTCTTCTCCTTTTTCCTCTCCTCCTTCTTCACTCTCCAACACACCCCAACAAACTATATGTCATATACAAAGCTATACATATAGAACCAAGCTTGAGATACTATGACATCTCAATACAACTATGATACCTCTAGGTAACAAACACAAACCCATTTCTAACCCTTTCGTTTACTGACCATAGGCTTCATTCTTAGGGTAGCTAGTTTGTGTTCTATAGGATATGGGAGCCTTTTAAATATAAATTGCTTCCATGTTCTTTATCAATTGGACCGCATAAATCATGTCCGCATTTTTTATGAGCAACCCAGTTGATATTGCAATCCAATCCCAATGAAACGATTCCTTACGACGAGTGTTTTGAAGCATACTGGACCTATTACTTATTTGTGATTATATTCCAGGAGCGGGTTTTCGCCTCGTAGGATGCAGTGGAAGTACAAGACTAGTCCTTTGAAGTTGTCTATGGTAGTTTATGATAGCCATCACCAAGTTGATATAATTAATATCAACAAAACCAACTTACCTCCAGCAAACACTTCGAAGATATAAAAAATGTTTATAACCGAAGAGCTCAAAAAAATCCAATACGATACGATAGTAAGACGTTCAAGACAGACAAGATCAATTAGGACAATGCAACTAAACCAAGATAATAGATTGCCACAAGTCATACAACCAAATCAAATAAGATCTAAACAGATTTTAAACTCACACACCAATTCCTAATATGATCAAAACTTCAAGTCTTCTTTGTTCAAAATTTGGCGCAATAGCCACTGCTATCCTCTGTTGACATTGGTACTGGTGATTGGTGGTTAGGTTCCACTTCCTAAAAAGTTCAAGGAACACTCGTAAATTATCTAGGCTTACTGTCCTACAGGAAAAAAAAAAACCACAAAAAAAAAAACACTAAGGCAAGCGAAAAAGTATTTGTCATATATATATATATATATACAGAAGCAATAATAAGCTCAACTTAATACTAGCGCTAGTGCTAGTAGTATCTCCTACTCTATTTTTATTTATTGTGAACCCTTGTAAAATTAAACCTCAAATTCCTCGTTACACAAAGATGAACTTGTTGTGAATATTCCTTTTTTCCTACCACTGATTTAGTAATTATCTCAGCCTCTGCCGGAACACACCCGTACACCCACCCGCAAACAAAAAAGAATTCTCACCCACATATTGCAGCACAGCCTTCATAATTGGACGCCTCAGTTGGTACATTCACGGCAGTGCATAGAATCTTCTAGAAGAAAACGCTGGAAATTGGAAATTTCGTCGAACTTTGTCACTTTGCCCAGTCAACTTAAATTAGATTTAAATCCCACTTTTCAATTTAACTCTACTTCTTTTCCTTCTTTTGGTAATTCATTCACTATATTTATTTATTTATATATACAAACAAAATGAGTAAAGCCGTTGGTATTGATTTAGGTACCACTTATTCCTGTGTCGCTCATTTCTCAAATGATAGAGTCGATATTATCGCCAATGATCAAGGTAACAGAACTACCCCTTCTTTCGTTGCCTTTACCGATTCTGAAAGATTGATCGGTGATGCTGCCAAGAATCAAGCCGCTATGAACCCTGCTAATACCGTCTTTGACGCTAAGAGATTAATCGGTAGAAAATTCGATGATGCTGAAGTTCAAGGTGATGTTAAACATTTCCCTTTCAAAGTTGTCGACAGAGCTTCCAAACCACAAATTGAAGTTGAATTCAAAGGTGAAACTAAAGTTTTCACCCCAGAAGAAATCTCTTCAATGATCTTAACCAAGATGAAGGAGACCGCCGAATCTTACTTAGGTTGTAAAGTTAACGATGCCGTTGTTACCGTCCCAGCTTATTTCAATGATTCTCAAAGACAAGCCACCAAGGATGCCGGTTTAATTGCTGGTTTAAACGTCTTAAGAATTATCAATGAACCAACTGCCGCTGCTATTGCCTATGGTTTAGATAAGAAAGATGAAGGTGAAAAGAATGTTTTAATTTTCGATTTAGGTGGAGGAACTTTTGATGTTTCCCTTTTAAGTATCGAAGATGGTATCTTTGAAGTTAAAGCTACCGCTGGTGATACCCATTTAGGTGGTGAAGATTTCGATAACAGATTAGTCAACCATTTCATCAATGAATTCAAGAGAAAGAACAAGAAGGATATGTCTTCTAACCAAAGAGCTTTAAGAAGATTAAGAACCGCTTGTGAACGTGCCAAGAGAACTTTATCTTCTTCTGCTCAAACTTCTATTGAAATTGATTCATTATACGAAGGTATTGATTTCTACACTTCAATTACTAGAGCTAGATTCGAAGAATTATGTCAAGATTTATTCAGATCAACCGTTGACCCAGTTGAAAAAGTCTTAAAGGATGCTAAATTAGATAAATCACAAGTCGATGAAATCGTCTTAGTTGGTGGTTCTACTAGAATTCCAAAGGTTCAAAAATTAGTCTCTGATTTCTTCAATGGTAAGGAACCAAATAAGTCTATCAACCCAGATGAAGCTGTTGCTTACGGTGCCGCTGTCCAAGCTGCTATCTTAACCGGTGATACCTCATCAAAGACCCAAGATTTATTATTATTAGATGTTGCTCCATTATCCCTCGGTATTGAAACCGCTGGTGGTGTTATGACTAAATTAATTCCAAGAAATTCTACCATTCCAACAAAGAAATCCGAAACTTTCTCAACTTACTCCGATAACCAACCAGGTGTTTTGATTCAAGTCTTTGAAGGTGAAAGAGCTAAGACAAAGGATAACAACTTATTAGGTAAATTCGAATTAAGTGGTATCCCACCTGCTCCAAGAGGTGTCCCACAAATCGAAGTTACTTTCGATATTGATGCCAATGGTATCTTAAACGTTTCTGCCGTTGAAAAGGGTACTGGTAAATCTCAACAAATTACCATTACCAACGATAAAGGTAGATTATCCAAGGAAGATATCGAAAGAATGGTTTCTGAAGCTGAAAAATACAAAGAAGAAGATGAAAAAGAAAGTGCTAGAATCGCCGCTAAGAATGGTTTAGAATCTTACTCATACTCATTAAAATCCACCATTGGTGAAAAATCTTTCGAAGAAAAGGTTGATGCCAGTGAAAAGGATGAATTATTAAAGATCTGTCAAGAAACCATTTCTTGGTTAGATGATAACCAATCTGCTACCACCGAAGAATACGAAGGTAAGCAAAAGGAATTAGAAGCCGTTGCTAACCCAATCATGACTAAATTCTACCAAGCCGGTGGTGCTCCAAGTGGTGCCGAAGGTGGTATGCCAGGTGCTGCTCCAGGTGGTTTCCCAGGTGCCGCTCCAGAACCTTCTGGACCAACCGTTGAAGAAGTCGATTAGATTAATTAATTATATATATTCTTATAGAGAAAATAATAATAATAAAAATTCATTAAGTAAAGAAAACAAGGCGCGGTGGATGATTGTTCGAAAACATCACCAGATGCATTGAAATATGTATATATATATATATATATATATCTAATGGGGTTTGTTTGCCCTTGAAAAAGACTCACAGTTACTTGCCCCATTCACGCTACTCTTTATTTAGATAATTAAGTATATTTACAATGCAGTATAACAGATATTACAACCCTAATCATAACCCTAGAGGATTTACAAGAGGTGAAAGAGCAAGGTATGTAGATGATATGGATCCTTTCCGTGGTTCCCCGGATTTCTCACGCAACCCTCCTATTCAAACGAGATCTCTCAATCGTCAACCATATGGTCAAGGTTATGGGTATGGAGATGTGTCACCTTACTCCTTTGGCACTGTTCCTGAGGGAAGAAGATCAAGATACTTCTATAATCAACCACTGAGAAGTTACGATGATTATGGTGATTACGGTTATGGCCTCAGAAATCAACCTGTTTATTTGAATCCTGCTGGAGGCTCTCCCTTTTATGATTTCGGTCAGGCTGATGAAGAGGATACCAGAGAAGGGACTGAGGCCGATAAAGTTGCTGATTTGATCAAGTATCTTGCCAGTTCCTCAGTCGAAGATGATGATGATGTTGAAGGTGGTGGTGATGTTGATGGTGATGGTGATGGTGATGGTGAGTCGAAAAATTTCAAGTCTATGAATGATGATGAATTGAGTACTTTGCTGTTGGATAGATTATCAAAGAAAAAGCCAATCAACGATGAGGGTAAATGGTCTTCATCTTCTGGCGTCGGCAAAGAAAAGAAACTGAATTACCATAAGCAACTTCCAAAAGATGTCGAAAACTCTCAACCTTTGCAGGTTTCAGCTCCTCAATTGAGCCAAGATTTGCCATTTTCACCTCCTTTGAACGTATACCAATTCAAAGATAAATTCCTGATTTGTGTCTCATTGGCAGGTGCTGATTTGAAATCGTTTGATATCGATTATCATCCTACTACATCCGAATTGTCCATCAAAGGCTCTTTGAACTCTTCGTATTTCCAGCAAGATGATGACAAGCCTCGTGTGTTGGTTAGTGAACTGAGACTCGGTTCGTTTCAAAGAATTGTGAAATTACCCTTCTTGCCAGTGATCAAAGATGATGGGATCAAAGGTGTTTACAAAGATGGGTTATTGGCGGTTGAAATCCCAATTGAGTTGGATTCGGAGGCTGAGTCAAGTAAGAGAAAGCCTAGAAGGATTTCCTTGGAGTCTGTCCCTGATGAAGAAATAGAATGGGAGACTAGAAATCTTGAAAAATCATCCAAATAAATAGACAAATAGTTAACTAAAATGTGTAAAAAAAAAGCTAATGATAAATAATTTCTCATTTTTGAGATTGAAATTTTGAGATTTGAAGGGTTATAATATTAAACATTGAGTACTGATCTAACGCATATGTTTCTTATCAGTGGCAGATAGATCAATTACAGTAATGAGTATATGCAAGTACAGGGAGTCCCAATTGGACCTTCTTTCGTGCTATATTCAACCAGATCTGGATATCTACGTTCCTTCATTGATACTAGAAGGCCCACAATCGAGTGGGAAATCATACACGTTGAATAAATTCATAGATCTAATCCAAGATTCAAACAAGATAGATTACCTATATCTGAATTGTGAACCATGTGTCTTTGAAAGAGTTGTGTTTCAAAGGCTGTTAAGACTACTTATCAACCTCTTCCAACTGAGTTATTCCGAGTTGCAGGATATTGTAACGAGTTGTGATAATGCTTCGTCTTTTATTGAGATTACGAAGCAGTTGTTATTACTTCAAAAGAATAACAACACCAAACATATCGTTGTCATGTTGGACAAGATCGATCGAGTCCAGATTGGGTTCAATGAATCTATCAAAGATATCACGTATACTCTGTCCAAATTGTACGAACAGAATCATGTTTTCAATAGGTTTACATTCATCTATGGTGTCAATCGATGGGATCTATTAGATTCGATAACTTTTCAAGTTCCCTCTATTGTTTTCCCATCGTATAACTTAGATCAGCTGAAAGATATACTGATGAATGAGATTATGGATTCCAAATGGGCGGATAAAGTTAAAGCCGACTTATCTTCCACGTCAATTACTATGTCACAGTTTAACAGTTTTAAAGATCAATTCATATCTATTATAATTGACGTTTTCCATGATTTATTTGGAACTGATTTGAGTATGATATTGCCCGTATTGACCAAGACTTGGCCCTTGTTTTACAAGCCTTTATTAGACCATGGCAAATTGGAAAAGGGGGTGAATGATATATTCACATTGTTCAGACAGAATAGAGATTTACTCAAGACAGAATTTGGTATATCCACAAATGTGAACCTCGTTGATGAGATCGAAAATACAGACGCATATGATCTGTCACCAGCTACAAAATATGTATTAATTGCTTCATATTTGGCTTCATTCAACGAAAGTAAACATGATTTATTACATTTTACAAAGGAAAAGACACTTCGGTCACAGAGAAAGTTCAGAATTGGTAAACGTCGAAAATCACACAAGGGTGAATTGGGTATTAAATTGTTGTTACCACAACCTTTCAACTTGGAAAGACTAATAGCTATATTCAAAGCTATCTACGACCAGAATAATGACACTACTGCCCCCACTGATTTACAATTACTCAGTGAATTGGCTACGCTGGCTTCTTTAAAACTGGTTGTGAAGTTATCAGTCGGTGATACCATTGGTGGTACTACTAAATGGAGATGTAATTTGAACTGGGATATAATCCATAAGTTCTGTCATGATTTAGACTTTGAGATCCAAAATTACCTCGACGAAGAGCCTTAAATTAACTCAATTATTTATTTATTATGTATATATATATTATTACCTACCATGTATCATCATTAATGCTAGTTGAAACTTGTATATTTCCCCCGATTTGAGAATTTAAGCCTTCTATTCCCTTGAATGTCTCTAAATCTCCTATTGCTGCACTTAGAGACCTTATCTTTACTTTAGCCCTCTTCAAGATACTCTCGTATTGAATCACATCTGCTTCGTTATTGCTTATATTCAATTTGTCATTATCAAACAACGAATCTATGAGTCTCTTGACATCTTTCAATTGCTCTCTCACCTTTTTCCAATCTTTTGGCCTGCTACTATTATTATCAACATCATCCTCGGCGATTAAGGTGTCAACTTTGCTGATCCACAGTTGGATCAATGACTGGTACTCGCCGATGATTAGAAACCTTTGGAACCCAGTTTGTATTCCGAGTTCTTTGCCCTCTTTAAACTGTTGCTTAGTCATACTCAATTGACCTTCTTTGAATCCTTCGTCGTAGTATTTCTGTTCAAGATTCAGTAAGGAATCGAAATTGAACGTGTCATCCTCTGCATCCTTCATCTGTTGGGTCATTTCCACGGGCATCTTATCTATGATCCTTATCCTCTCCGAAGTAGAAGATAATTGAGAGTAAAGATTGAAAAGTTGATAATTTATTTGAGGCTCGCTATTAAATAAAAAAAAATGTATACATTTATTTTTTGTTTTCCATTTGTTTTTTAAAGTGTACAGTATCCGGAGACCTTCTGAGAGACAGAGGGCGATTGATATGGAACAGGTAAAGACAGAAGATGAACTGTTGCTACTGGACGTTGATTCGAAACGTTCTAGGAACAGAGACGTCAAGTTAGATGGTTATAATTCAGATTCCTCTGAAGATGATGATGATGATGATAAAGGTGAAGACGACGACGATGATGATAAATCGGAGAAGCATACAAAAGATACAAAAGATGGCAAAGTCCGTTTTGTAGAGACGGATGAGGAGAAAGATGGAATTGAATTGCCCGATCTTGAACAGAATGACGATATCATGGTATCTGATGACGAGGAAAGAGAGAATAAAGCCACCAGTAAAGAAATGGAAAGCTATTTCAACAATCAAGAAGAAGACTTAAGCCAATTCGATAGGTCTAAAATCAAGAGATCCAAAGGACCTAAGATCGAGGCATTCAATCTGGATAAAGAGCATAGACAAGGCGAGTTTGATGAACTGGGGAATTACGTCAAAAGGAATGAGTCTGGATCGGATGATGATGATGATGATGAGGACGGTAACGATGGTGATGAGGACAAGAAAGTTAATTCCCATGACATGTGGCTCGTTGGTGTGGATAATAAGGAAATAACCAAGGCAAAAGAAGCGGAGTTGAAGAGGCAAGAATTGATCAACAGTAAATTGAACGATGAAAAGATAAATAGATTGAAATTCACTATTCCTGAATTACTCAAACGATTGATTCCTCTGTTGCAGCCATCTGAGACTAGTCTTGAAAGTCTACAAAGGCTTAATTCAAATGTCAATAGGTTGAAGAAATCCCTGAAGAAAGATAAACACAATGTTATTTTAAGTGAAGAGTTGAACGATGTCAAGTCTAAGATAGGTGTAATCACAGACTCAGTAGAGATCTTACAGGCTAAATCCAAAAGGTTTTTTACTATATACGATATGGAAAGAGAGTTGTTGATTAGAGATTATGAGAATCAAAGCGGTGAACCATTTGAGCTGGAGAATAACCTCAAACGGAAATTTGAAGAGCCTGAAGGCGATGATGATCATGATGATGATCATGATGATGATCAATGGGAATATCACTGGGAAACGGATCCTAATGAAATATACGGTCCATACCCCTTGAGCACTCTACAATCATGGTTGGATTCAAATTACTTTGATGAGATCAAAGGATTTGCAAGAAGATGTGGATCAAATGATCCATTCAAAGATATTGAATTTTTACTCTTATCTTGAAAGACTAATAATCGCCGCCTCTGTGGAAGGAAGTTTCTGTTCTGTATTATGCAAAAGAGGAAGCCCTTGAATAAAAAGGGGAGCAGCCTTTGCTTTTTGGTTTTTTGCCCTTCAGCCTTTTGCCTTGTGGTTTTTTCCTTTTCAATTGTCGTCAACTGACTATTTGCTTTGCATCGTTGCAAGATGAGTGTTGGAAAGTATCCTGTACGCGAAACTCATTGGGATTCTTCGTTTGAGAAGGTTGATTATCCCTCCAATTTTCCTCCTCTTTATAGTGTTCATCAACTTTCCACAAAAGACTTAATTCTGATGGATGAAGAAAAAGTTTTACAAATTCTAAGATACTACCAGGTCAGCATCTCTCCCACTTGTATGACTGATAACAGACACGCTTTCTTCAAATTGTTTAATTTTGATCTAAAAAGACTGTCTGAAAGGCACAAAGAAGAGGTAGTAGGAGGGGGTCAATTCGCTGAGAGCTTTTATAGTCCCGTTCATTTGTTTCTCAATGATGACCTTGAGTTCTTCCCATCAAAACTACGTCGGGCCGTTGTACGAGATTACGTAAAGAGCGGTGATACTTATTTCGATCTGCTAATCGAGTATTACTCCCATCAAAAATCGGATAGCGGTTTGAACCATTTTCTCTATCCCCAATACTCGCTCTATGATAAGGCCAAAGGTTGTTTAGCGTACCTAGGTATGGATCTAGACTGGATAATTGACCGTGAAATAGAGCTTTTCCCCATCCGCAAAATAATGATGTCGAGGTTCCCAAAGAATGCTGGAAGGACTTTGAAGATGGAATCTGGGGTTTCGAATATTTTGTCACCCGCTCCTCTTGCTCGGATCCTGGATGTGACTGAAGATGGCAGTAGTGATGGGAGTGATGAGATAGAAATCAAAGGAAAGGAAAGAAAAGAAACAGAAAAAACTACAGATGGACACGAAGAAAAAAATCAAAATGAATGAACCTCGAGAATAGTTGAAATGTTATGAGTCTCCTTTGGTTGCAGAATACTGTCGTCTTGTATAGGGTTAAACCGTATATATTGATTTGAATTAATCTAATTTTGGGAGTCTAATTGATTTTGAGTAAATTTTTTCTTTATATTTGGTCATAGAATAGTATCTTAGCTAAAGAGCCAAATTGGAGCTCACACCTCTTGAATTCCTATATAATATGACTTGTTTGATTAGTTTTGTTACTGGCGACAATAAAAGTCATAAAGGAAGTGGAGAAATAAGGATTAATCAGGTTGTGTGTTGGTGGTTCAATTTGCCTGAATCTTTCCAAAACTTTCTCTATTCCCCTGTTTTTGTGTCTGTTTTAGAGCCACAATTGTGTTTATCTATAGAAAAAAATACATATAGATATAATAATCAGATTTCAATATGAGTTTTGTATCACTGTTTGCAGGAATTTACGAACCAATCAAGAGCAAGAGTGGGTTTTCTCCGATATAATCCATTTATAATTTGATATAATTTGAAATAATATACAATTTTGAGTGCTGAAATGAATGCATCTGGCATCATTGGGTACTCCTTACAATTTTATAAGTATAGTATTATTTATCAACAAAGGGATAGCATTTGGAAGTGCAGAAACATCATATTTTAGCATTTTTTCGCTCTTCTGGCATGTATTGCGACTAGCATGAGTTGAACATAGCTGTTTTGGAAAGCAATAATTGGAGGGTTGGCCGAGTGGTCTAAGGCGGCAGACTTAAGATCTGTTGGACGGTGTCCGCGCGAGTTCGAACCTCGCATCCTTCATATTTTTTTTTGAATTGCATTATTCTATCTTCTTTTTTGTGGCATATATATATATATATATATATATATATATATCTTAGGCTTCTCTTAGTGAAGTAAAACGTATAGAAAAGTAAGTTACTTGTTTTTTATCCGTGTACAGTGCTGATCTGTAGAATAATATCACTATTTGCTACCCATTCAACCCCTGTAAGTAGAGAAAAGAGGATCATTTGAAAAGATACCTCCACGCGATTAGTCCTTTTCCCGAGGCTTCCCGTGTGGATCAGCTAGCTTAAACGCTGAAAAATCGATGGATGGAAAAGCAGATTTTTTTCTAGCCTTGTTAACTATAGAGAGGCCATGAAGTTTCAACTGTCACAACACAACCAGATCGAAGGACTAAAAGGCATATATATATATAAGAGACCATGTATCCACTTATATCCAAGCAGCTCGGGAGTCTGCAGCCTGCTGTTTCTCAAATTCAAGCCATTAGAACCTATGCTGGACGTATAGAAGCATCAAGTGCATTACCTGCAAGACCATTAAAGAAGATTCGTATTGGTAAGGCCAGACCAGCTATTTATCATCAGTTCAATACATATGTCGAATTAAGTGATGGATCTATAATCACAAGAAGATCCCAGTTCCCCAAGGATGAATATAAATTAATCGCAGATCAAAGAAATAATCCACTTTGGAATAAGAGTAAACCAAATATGTCATTATTAGATGCCGAAGCCAGAGGTAAATTGAACAAATTCAAGAATAAATTCTCTTCATTTGAACAATCGGGTATGAGTGATGCTGAAATCCAACAACAAAAGGATAAAGAGCTTGAATTACAAAAACAAGCATTCGAAGGTGGTATTGTCGCTGAGTCTACTGCCGATGCTGAAGAAGACGATTTCTTATCGTTATTAGGATCATCATATGAAGATAAGAAATTAGGTGGTACTCTTTACCAAAGAGAAAAGAAATCTAGAAAGAAGAGATCTAAATAGATCAATCATTGATATGAAGAACCAAAAATCATATAATACGTATTTATCTACTTGTATATATAAACAGATACATAAAAATATGCCCATTAAGCGATATTTATCTCTTTTTACCATGGACCGTAAATGAACCCATGGCTTCATCATAGGTATATTTGTTATCGGTCAAATATCTCGATACGCTATTTCTTATCTTGCTAAACCCATTCGAACTATGGATACCTCTACCCGTAATAATGGTGAATGGTTGAGTATATAGGATGTTTGTAGATGATAAAGAAGCTCCATGAACATCTCTTTGTGTTAATTCCTCACCCCACCATTCTCTTAGTAACGAATCAACGGCTTGTATTGCCTTTGAAACCGTTAAACTATGTAAATCGATTTTATACTTGTTGAAGTTGCTATCAATCAATGAATCTTGAATTTCATCTAATTTATGTGAAGCTAATTCAGTTAACTCTCTAGCTCTTTCCGTGTAAGAAGCCTTAAGCTCTTTTGATTTGGAGTGTACTGCTTCTTGTCTCAACCGTCTCACTTCGGCTAACAATTCTTCTCTTGATTTATCCGATGCCCTGTGATCGTTTGATCTTTTTCCAACCACTTGGAAATCTGTATCAGGGTTATAACTACCACCATTGATATTTATAATCTCATCGGGCTCGGGAGATACATTACTCATCACGTATTCTACGTTGACTTTAAATTCATTCTGGACCTCATTTTTATTCTCCAATAACTTGAAGATTAACACCAATATGGCAGCCAAGTCGTAATCAAGGAAATCCAAAGCCATGTCGTAAAACGAATCTGGGAATATAAATAAGGTCTTGTTTTTTTTCTTCGTACTATGAAGCTCTTTGCGAATTGCCAATTGCTCCTTGGAGTAATGCAGACTCATTGAAGATAGAGATCTCTCTAATACGTTCAGATAACTTAGCTTCGTTGTGCTACTGCTATTATGGGCGTTTGGTATGTTGTTTTTTGATTTCCTGCCCATGACTTCATCCATTGAGTTGAGAGAGTTTGTTGAAGGTGGTCTGTTGTTGTTACTGTTGTATCCTCCTTGAACCCTACTTGCCATGACGATTGTGTCACCTTTATTGTTATCTATAGTCGTGGTGTCGTTGTCATTCACATTTCCGGTGTTTCTCCTGTAGTTTCGAAAGAAGTATAGAATCGTCTTGATCATATTTTGGTTATTGTGCATCAAGACTTCTTTAACTTTCCCCTCGTCGTTTTCGTTTAAATGAAGCAATGAAATGATCTCGTCGGTTTTATCCAGTAGATTGGCAAGATCTAGGATCTCTTTAGAATCGTTGGTCTGTTTTTTCGGCAGTTTTCGATTAGATCTGAGTCTCCTGTTGTGACGATTGTCATTACTATTGGATCGTCTCCTAGAGTGGACTTCGACAAAACTGGGCTCTTCTCTTTCTAATGGGAGGAGCTCATTTGGGGCTTGGTCATAACCCTCTTCCAGTTCGATTACACCGTGATTGAGCAATTCCTCGCAGGATCTTCCTATATCTCCATTGTGAAAGCCTAAAGTTTCGGATATTCTGTTCAAAGGTATATCGGGGAACATCTCACAGATCTGTAAGGTTGCCGGGTGCAGGTTCTCCATATTTGGTCTGTTCTATAGTAGCATAAGTACAATAAACGAATCCCACACGTCTGAAGCAGCCCGGTGTACCTGATAGTAAAGGACGGAAGGACCATTATATACTTACATGTACAACTATAGCCATCATAAGCAATAAACCTGAAACAAGGCAGATCGACACTCCGCTGCGTTTAGAGATCGAGGAGATGTTTGGCGCTCGCCGTTTTTCTTTGAATCATTATTAATCGAAGAGGGATGGGGAGCACAGCGGTGGTACCTGTAATGGCTAGTTGATTTATATATCCACTCCTCCTCGTCCCAAGATATATCTGAGTGTTGCTACAGGTGCCTCTTGCCACAATAACGCATCTATCAAGCAATCTATGAGCTCTCTGCCTGCCGTCACAGCCCCATCAGCTGGGCATACCGACAGTGTCGGCAATGGAAACAACCCAGCTGGGAACAACGATAATGGAGATAACAACGGTAATAGCAATAACGATGACAATAACAATAACGAAAACGACACCACAATAACTGCGGCAGATAATGGTAGGTTTAGACTCCCATCTGTATTGATTCAGTACGAAGATGGCAGCTCCCAAAACTTGACTATCGAAGTAGGACCAAGGAATTCCAGGAGCAGAAACACAATAAATGATTCATTAGACGCATTCTATTCTGCTCTTCAAAATTCTCCCATCACTCCACAGGATTATGTTCAAGATTTGAGAAACCGTATAGAATCAGGACCTCTGGCCCAGCAAAGGGCTAGTAGTGAGCCCCTAATAACTAGTGGTACACAAGAAAGAGAAGGTGTACGAGGTTTGGATTATCCCGCTTTCGACGTCTCTAGGGAAGGTGTCTTTAGAGAGCCTTCTAATCCCGTATCTTCGTCTTCCTCTCTCCCAGTTGAGGACGCCGCCGATAGTGGCGATAATGATAACGATAACAATACCAATGATATTAATGATAATGAAACTAGCAATACTATCACCACCGCCCATGAACATAATAATAGTACCGCTGCTGATAGTAATGTCCCTTCAAGTTCAACTTCGTCATTCTCAAGTGGTGAATTTTTACGTCATTTCCTATTGCCCTTTCAGAGATCATTAGAAAGAAATAGGGCCCTTCATAATACCAATGCCTCATCAACGGCAACAAATATCCCAAGCTCAAATAGTACTACACCCGATGTCAACGAACAGCACGCCACAATTCCTTCTACACCTTCTTCTTCAAATGACATAACTGATGATACCAGAACATCGAGGAACATTATCTTAACTGTCAATTATATATACGGACAAGGTGAAATAACACAGGCTGATGCCCTCAATGAAAATAACGATAATAACATGTCTGGATCATTGATCCTGAATGTACCCAACATCAGTGGCGGAGATAGCGAAAGTTTACAAGTGTTGATCAGATTGGCAACTACGATTGCCCTTAGGACTATTGCTTCCTCTGTCAAAAAGTCAACTGGTATATCATCTGAAGCATTTACAACTCTGAAGACTTTGAAACTGGAGAATCTTCCTCCATTTGAAAAATCATGTCCTATCTGTTATGATGACTATCTCGAAGTTGAAGAACAAGAGGATGACGACGAAGAGGAAGAAGATGATGAAGATGATGACGAAGAAGTGGTCGAACAAGAAAGTGCCGGTAGGGGTAAAAAGAGAAGAATATCAAGTAATACTAAGTCAAAGCCACAGAAAAAGACCAAGTTGGATCCAAGTGTTGAAGCAGTTAGAAACACCACTGAGACTACGGACTCGTCTACACATTCAAACACCATTGAAAATAAGAAATCTGTAGCACCTAGTTTTACACATGTTGCTGTTGAAATGCCCTGTGGTCACATATTTGGTAGATCATGTCTATATGAATGGTTGAAGGCAAATAATAGTTGTCCCTTGTGTAGAGATGATATCAAGAAACAGAAAACATTCCAACAGTTTGTTAACAATGGTGAAAATGTATCAAATCAAGCAATGACTGAAAGAACTATCACTTTGCCTAATCTAGCCAGTGTTATAAGTCAAGGTAGAGAGAATATTGATGATTTCAGCTCGAGAAATCTGACTTTTATCATGACTGATCAAGATCAACAAGAACATCAATTACAAATCAATGGCGAATTCAACAGTCCCCTGGTGATCGCACCTTCTGGTAATGCGGATGGTGCCAATAATAACAATGGTGGGGATACTATCACCCCACATATCGGTACCCTTAGAGAGAATCTGAATACCCTAAGAGGTTTATTGGAATCTGTTACCAGAGGTGGAACAGCAACGAGGATAAGAGATGGTAGTGCAAGTGCATTGAATGTCAATCGTGCAATTCATAGGCTGGCCACACCACTAAGATCCCAACTTCCCAATTCGAACTTGGTAAGGGTGGTCAATTCAAGGCGTAGATCGAGTGCCAATGCCAATAGACTTATCAACAGGGATCCATTATTCCCCATTGGTGTTGAAAGTCGTAGAGGTGCAAGTGGAGTTGAAACTAGAGAAGTGTTCTCTACCGATGACAATACAAACCAACCTGATCCTGCTGATAATACATCACCCTCTGATAGAAGAAGTGAAGAAACTCATCCCGAGGAAGCCAATCAGGATGATAATGCATAATAGTGGCGTTTGTCGAAACACACATATCCTTTTGTTTCTCGTGCATATACATAGATATACATAGATATACATAGATATACATAGATATAAATCACATACAAATCACATGTACGTCGCATAGATATACATATACATACATATATATACATCTACATATACATATGTTAGTGGGAAGGCAGTGGAAGTAAAACATCTGTGCACACGTTCGAGGAAAGGAAGTGCGTGATGGGCTTGGTTATTGAAGTAATCCTCTTTATCGATCATTTATTCATGTATATTGGTACTGTTGTTCGTTCGGAAAATCAATTCCCTATCCTTATCACTATCCGCATCACACATCTACATATAGACTCACATGTTACCTTTATTCAATTCCATCTGATCCTCGCATATCATCTTACACACACATTTTCAACAAATCAGCCCCGATTGATAAACAAATCAAAGATATCGAATGCCTGATTCTACACCGAATAACAATGGGGTTCCCGTGCCCATTCAGGGTTCTGGAGTTACTCATACGGAGATACCGAAGATCATAAGGCAAAGGTCTCATAGCTTGATGGATAGGGCTCTTAGTACTTCCTTGCAAGAACTTCGAAATAAATATCTACAAGACTCGGATGAGCTCGTTGCCTTTAACAATATGAACTTATCGATCAATAATAGCAACAATAATCTTATCAATGCCGGTACAAATACCACCACTGGAAAGCACAACACCTCTTTCAATATCGACTTGCGAAAGAATCAAGAGTATCAATCCAAGAGAGCCAGTTCGATGTTTCCAGATTTTGAAAGTACGAGAAATAGAAGCAATACTATAGCGACTTCTGATTCCTACAATTCATACTATAGTTCATCTTTGAATGATAATTCGGATGATTTCAATGAGGATTATGATGCAGATATGAATGATTCCAGTGGGAAAGTGGATATCAATTTACAACAAAATTCAAGTCCCACTTGGTTATTGGCCGACATTTTACAAGGTTTGGGAGATAGAGAAAAAGGACCCGCATATCTAGTCAGTAGGGCTAATGATTTCGTCACATTGCTACAAAATTACGAGAACTTGAAAGAAGAGATTGTCTTGTCTTCAATTGGTCATCGAATCCAAACTCTATTATTGGACCCTTCTTCAGATGTCATTGCATCTGGTTATAGAGTGTTAAGATATACCATTGCAGATTATAACTCTTTGATGTTCTTATCCGAATTGAATATCGAGTACTTTATAATATCCTCACTGACTAAAGATGCAAAATTATCCCTCAATGAAAGAGAAGAAGCTTTGAAGTTGGTGAGAAAGTACATCGAAATCGAAAATGGTTTACATGAACTTAGCGTGGGCTGTGTTCGTTCAATTGTTACCATTGCTGAAAACCCAGATGATTCTTTACGTGTTATTGCATTAGAGACCATTGTTGAAATATCTTTACTCAAATCTGAATTGGCATTCCAGGCGAACGCTTTCAAATGTTTCTTACCTGCTATGTTGGATTATCCATTCCCAATTGCTTCATTATGTATTGTACCAATTATCAAACTTTTGGAGCTCCCAACTACTCGTCCTTATATCTTGGACGAACATATTATAGAGTCGCTGATTGTCCCATTCATGGATAGTCATGCCAAAGTTGAAAAACTTCAAATTGCAGCTTTCATAATCACTATCTTTCTGAAGACATGGACTGGATATTTGGCCTTTAGTATGAACAATTTCATTGCTCTAAAACAGTTGATTGAATGTCTCTCATTCGAATCTTCTGTGGTAAAGAGCATCATTATTCACATATTCTTGGACATATTCAGAGTTAAACCACTTCCTTGGGTTCAAAGCCCCCCAAATTTGAATGATTTACAATATTTTTCATTTTCTCAGTTCTCTTTGAACTTATCGTCGTCTCAGAAATCAAATCTCTCTTCAAGATCTTTTCCAGAAAGGGAGCCTTCTTTTTTAAATCATTTTACTGCATTGTTGCTACAGGCTTCTTTGAAGTGTGGTCTTATTGAAGAATTGAAAACATTGTATGAAAACTCCAAGGAAAAACCAATGAAAAAAGTAGTCATCTTACTATCTGAAATCTCATATCTTAAATCATATTTGATGCCAACAAATTTAACACCTTCTCTCGATCCTTCTTTTGGATTGAACTCATTGATAGAGAAGGACCTAAGAAAACATCATTCAACTAATATGATTTTCAATACCGCTAACAAACCCAGGAAGTTATCTAAAGATGTCAATAATAAACTGAAAGTTTCCTCATATTCCATCGATGAAGATGAGCTAAAGAAGATGGTTTTCAATACTGGTGTTTTAACCTCGAAGGAATACTCGACATGGAACTTGAATCTTATAATTGAATTGTTTCAAGGTCCACTAAGAGATCCAAAGAGGCTCGATGATGCAGATAGAAAGAAATTTTTCAAAAGATTAATGTCATTTTTCAGACCTTTTAAAAGAAGATTTGCAGAAAAGAGCAAGAACAAGCACAGTTTAAATTATATCAAGGTTGGTTGTGAACTATTCAGGTGTTTATTGGCTAATGATATGGGTGTGAAATATCTAGGTGAAAACAAAATCTTGCCTCAGATTGCAGATTGTTTGGCTCAAATTGTACCTTTCAGTGGTATTACTGCCAAAGAACCTTTGTTTTCGAAGCATAGTTTAGAAACCTCCTTATGTTATGGTTATTTTTCCTTTATTGGTGTCTTATCGGCTGATTCAAATGGTATCAAGATGTTGGAAAGATGGTCCATATTCGATATGATCTATCAAATTTCAAATAGGGTTTCAAAAAGAGATGACGTTGTGAAATTGGTGTTGAGTGAATTGAATTATGATATACCTGGTCATGCAAGAATCATATTGAGTAAAGTTGCTGCTACCGCAGATACGCCTTTAAGACTATATGCAACTAAGATTATTGGAACTTTACTGGATAATGAAGAATGTGAAGATTTTGCAGTTTACCATTTGGTGAATCAATTGTGTGATCCTAGGATTGAAATTTGTAATTTGGCAATCGAACTATTGACCAAATACGCAAAAGATGAAAGAAGAATATCAAATATCATCCAGTACAAACCACCTGTTCATTTATTGGGTAATGCTGGAAGCTCCCTGATGTTAGGAATACTATCAACTGTTTCTGGTCTCCAATTTTTACAAGAGATTAACTATGTCGAAGTGGAAATGGAACTTTGGATAGACTCAAAGAACAAAGAATACGTTAGAAACGTTGAGACTTTTATGTTAAGCTCCCTTTTTCAAAGTAGATCTGTGTCTAATAACTCTGATTCTGAAAGAAATTTTATAGACAATATTCCATATCATTTCTTTGGTGCATTAGTGAAAACTCCACGAGGTCTCGATTTGTTAGATTCTACGGAGACTTTTTCTTCATTTATGGATATCATCAAGAGTTATGTTTCTATCCTGGAAACTGGTGATGAATTCTCTTTTTATACCAACTTTTCAAAAGATGAACAAGAGGAGACTTTAGTCGAACTGAAGTCTATTATCTGGGCAATTGGTCATATAGGTTCCTCCGAGTATGGTATATCTTCATTGGAGTTATCAGGTACAGTAGATCAAATATGTTTCATATGTAAGAACTCAACCAATTGGTCGTTGAAAGGTACTTGTCTTTATGCAATGGGATTAATTGCCAATACCAATCAAGGATTGGAGATTTTAGACGATCTTGGTTGGGTTTCAATGACTTCATGTATGGGTGAACCACTCGGTGTTTGTGTTCCAAAGAATGAAGATGCTTTCTATCCATCTGATGAGTCATTAATCATTGATACTGCGACTATAAAAATACCTTCCGATACATCTGGAGAAACCTTTGATCAGATCATATGTGAATTTTTCCCCTTTTTACAAAATGCTCAAAAATCATCGAATATATCAACTGTGGTTCCTGAGTTGTTGAATGAAATATACCAAAATCTGGTTCTAATATTAGCTTCACCAAGTAAAGCGTATAACAATTTGAACAAGATCAAGAACAAAAATCCTCAACTATTTGAAACAGAGCCTGCGTTGTTAAGATTGGTGATGGTCTTCTTGGAGAAATTCAAAGTGAAGACAAGTGCTCGTAGATTTCTGATAATAGAACTATTAGATTTCAACAAATTGATGGAGCTTTTGTTTAAGAGAAATAGAAAGAAGTTGAGAGATAGACAACAACAAGGCACATCGCAACCATTGGTTCAAAATCAATCGTCAAGATTGTCACTGGAGAAGGTGCCCTCTCATTCGTATCAACGTACTTACTCGCAGGTATCCAAGCAAGTCCAATTACAATTACAACAGGAACAAGAAGAAAAGGAAAATGAACTCAAAGATAACGATATCCTATCGGGTGAATCCTCTTCAGAAAACCAAAACTCTGATCTGGTTCAATCCTATCAGCCAACTAGGTCTCTGTCTCAGCTGAAAAGAAAACCTCCACCGGAGTTATGATCATTATAGCGCGATACCTCTATCTCTGTATAGATACATATATATATATGTATATATATATTTATTGTCAAATAAAAATGTGTACTTTTACTGGCATCCCCCTTTCTGTTTTTTGTTGCCTTTTTTTTTTTTTTTTTTTTCTTCGCAGTTTTCCAATTTTCGTATTTAAAAGAGCTAAAATTTAGCTTGTTTTGTCATATATATATACCACTGCTACAATGAAGTATTTTGGTCTACCAAGATCGGAGTGGGCCCTGTCAGTACTACCGAGAAGAGAAATACAAACTTTTCGCCGAAAAAATATAGGCTCCCACACACTAGAGCCCCCACTTAATGATTTCGTTAATCTTCATCCGAGATAGTTTAGTGGTTAGAATTCTCGCTTGTCACGCGGGAGACCGGGGTTCAATTCCCCGTCTTGGAGATTTTTTTTTACATTGCTTATAAAAGAAAATTTACATATGTACTTGTATATGCTCCAATTTTTTATTGATCTGTAGTATGAAACCATTAGTAACCCCTCTTAGCCTCCTCTGTTATAGAATATTGCAGTTTTACTAAGATTCAAGAAGATTTTAGTTTATAAAAAACTAAATTTTTGTAAAATTTTGAAGAGACTAATGATTAAATTCTTGAATTAAAAATATATCACCATATCTGGGGATGAGGACGTTGTTTACACCTCAGTAAATATCGCAACTATCCTTTATCTCAATATAAACATAAATAATTTTATATAAACATATGTGTTGAGCATTAAATGGAATCAAAAATACGATTGAGAAAAAAAAAAAAAAATATTAGTTGACACTAATAATGCTAAACAAATAAATACGACATACAGTATATTCTTCAATGAACAGATCAATAATACTAGTTTATCATCAAGTCAATATAGATATCATAGCCACTCCATACTAAATATAACTTTTGCTCTTACATATGACTTAGATATAAGGTAAAAATTCGATTCTCATTCTTGATAGACAATTATATCAAGAAAAACCGTAGTTTATATAATGCAGTTGTACTTCAAAAGATCGTAAGCTTCAAAGAAGTCTTTATGAAATGCCATAATGGTCTTACTAACCCCATGAAATAAAGAAAATCATCTCCTCATAAGCCCAGCGTCAAAGTGATCTATTTATGATTAAAAGATGAAGATATTTTGCCCTTTTATTGTTTGATCCTGGTTAAAAATTGGACTGTAATTCATTGGCTACAATAAAAGCAAAGAAAGAGCTTCACAGCTAGATTTCTATGGTCATATAGTTGATTTTGAAAACACAACTTAGGTAAATGTTGCAATAACCTATACTCAGAATCTTCTTAATTTCGAAACCCAAACCATTCCTGAGCTTTTAATCGCTAAATCTGAGTAGAGGAATCCAGATATTTTGATGCCACTACTTCTAGAAATAAGTTTCCTTTTCAAATAGTGACTTTTGAGCAACATTCTAGTTATTGAATGGCAGAAAAATTTCAGGTACTAGATTAAAATTGAAATATTTCAACCTAGTATATAGATAAACACCGAACTTAAAAGTACCAGAACAGTCATTTCGATCCGCTGAATACGTTGCACTGTCTCAAACAATAATATATAGGCTGGGTAGTAATTTGATTTCGTATATACTAAAATAAATTCTGGTGAATTCATTTTAAGTAATTTTCAACGCTAAGAAAGATACAGCTACAGCATACACAAACTACTAATCCAATTTTGATGTCGTTTACAATCGTTAAATCATTTTATCTACTCAAGTTATCTGGAACTCAAGTTACTGATAGTATCAAAGTGCTTACTGTACATGAGATTACCTTCATGTTTACACAATTAGGTGTTGAATGCACTCCATTTTTAAGTCAGCACACATGAGTTTCATTTGAGAATATATAGAGCATGTTCTTGCTTCGACAGACACTTATATAGTATTAGCCTAAAGGAAAACTATGTGCCACGTGAATATTATTTAATGGTGCAAGGATGTTTATATAAATGTCAGCACCATTGCTCATTAAGAGGAGACCAGAAAAATCCATAAGCCTATTTCAAAATGTAGCCGAAGATCAAAAACCAAAAATGAAAACAAAAAGGCAAAAAAATCAGAACTAAGGAAGAGCTCTTTCAAAAGTGGAAAAATAATAAAAAACAGCAGTTTTTGATGTAACGGAGTAATGATAAGTGCAGAGTGGTAAAACTGATAATTATCGCTAAAGTTTAGATTTTGAAGATATTATGTGCAAAGCTCAAAAACATTTCTTCGCGAGTAGTATATATGAAAAATTGGAAATATTAGCGAATATCAATAAAAACCCTACGGTGAGTACCCTGATGGCTTAGAATGCCGTAGCCGGCTGAGTCAATTAGCTGGATGGATATATATCTCCAGAAAAAGTATTTGATGATAGTGCATTATAGTTGCAAATGAAGAACGGTGTATCTTCCAGACTCATATATAGAGCTCGCACACGTACGAGCGTACAAAAGTTGAAGGTTATTGGTTGCCGAAGAAAGGCTGCTCCTCGATCCAATACAAATGGGGATAAAGTTCTTATAGTACAGTATGAGATTCATAGAGTAACGATCGATAAATTTACTCCGTATGTTCCGTATGTTCCGTATGTTTCATGTATTGAACCTGACCCTATGAACCGTAGAACTTTGTGTATATATTGTGCACAGCGCTTCACTATATATTCGGTCAGTGTACTCACTCTCCACTATTGTCTGACATCTATAAGGTAGACATAACAAGAATAGTTTTTAGTTCAACATAGTTTTCTCATGTACGTATTGGATTTTAATTTATGGAAGGCTCAGTCAGTTAAGAATTTTCAATCAGATTTTCAAAGAATGCTAGTTGGCGTGCGGATGATGGTCTCTGTTTTTTGAATGATTGCAAAAGGAACTCATATTTATTTGGTATATTTCAACTCTTTTTCTGTTTGGGAAATTTATTGTTCCTTTTGTATTTTCCACGAAAACCTTGCATATTTTCGAAAAAGTAAATTTTTCCAAGATCTTATCTCAACTTCGAGCGTGTGCTATATGATCATTTTTGGCACATTTGATCACATTTCAAGGCTATGCATTATTGCTGAAATTGTTGAAGTTACCAAATGACAACATCTAGAATGTCATATATTGCTCTGGAACAGTTTCAACAATTATTGCCTAATTTTTTTTATGTGTCTGTACATGTGTACATATAAGATGTTAGCCAATCCCCGTTTTGAATTTCAGGTGTGGTACTTTGGTTGCCTTTGCACCTCTATCTTGGCCTCGCTTACTTTTGTTTGGAGAGTAGAAGTTTTATGAAGAAGCTCGTGGTAAAAAAATCGGTGTATTGGTTTTTTTTTTCCATTTTGAATTTCTGGGAATTGGCAAAGTTACCATGTCTTGTTTTCATCTTTGAAGTGTATGAACCGTAAAGAATGGCGTGTGGAGATTGGCTGAGTGGTCTTATTTCTGTTGTACCTCGTAGAATGACGAAGTTATGGCCATTTCGAAATGTTTCAGATACAACATTTGGGATGTAATAGGAGGAGAGTCACTGAGTATCAGTGCTATTGAAATGGACGACAGTTATGGCGATAGACGAAGTATCTCACAGTCAATAACGAGGCATTTTAAACTTAGGCAAATCAACCCTAGTTGTCCCTGCTCTTCGAATGTGTCGTAAAAGAATGAACCAAATCTCTGGAAGTGAATTTTTCTTTTCAGCACTGACCCTTCGTTGTCAAACAACGGGGGAGGAGAGTTTCAATGTTATTGACAAAAAACGAAGACGATTATGGAGTATCTAACTGAGAATGCTATTGTGAAGTAATATTCTTCATTGGAGATTTCAAAGAGAACACTTTAGTTATCTTAATTACATATGACAAGATAAGTATCGTGTTAATTAGTCGCTTTGTATCAAGATTTGAATTGAGTTCGTAGGTTAATTCCTAAGTTATCGTATATTTTGCTATTTTGGAAGGCTGAACATTTTTAAATTGGGGAAATAGATTACAAAACAGAGATAAGAAGAGATTAGTTTACTCTAGCATCAAAAACCATTAGAATCGCCCTATAGAGTGTCGAGTTATGCTAAGTTTCATTTCTACCAAAAAACCAGTTCTCATTTTTTTTATAGTACTCCGCTCCAAAATCCACCATTGCCATGCTTTTTTTATTAACTGAAGACTAATCTACTTTATTATTGAATATTTTGTATCGACCAAAAGCACGATCCATATTAGTGCGCAAATCATACTAGTTAGTCTTCAAATGATCATGAATTGATCTGTTTTCGCCGACGAGATTATCAAATCTCAGAAAATTATTTGACACAAAAAGCTTTTTCATCGGTACTACAGCGCAAAATTCGAATCAGAGCCCATTCACTTGTTGAACCAGTCATAAATAGCAAAATGGTAAGGAAGAATGCAGGTGAGTTGCATTTGCAAATGAGATTTAGGCGATAGGCTACGAGTGAAAATTTATGACCATGTCTGGCGCATTAGTTCAAGAACCACGTGATCATATATTCTGGTGTACTGTTGTTAATATGCCGATAGAAATACTAGACGAGAAGAGAAACTTTCAGCTAATATGTATAAATATATATATCTTGTCCATCTTTTGCTTCCGATAGATAGGCATACAAAGCAGTAAAAACACATGACTTTACCTGACCCTACAAAACCCATAGACGGAAAGCTTGCTTCGGTACCATTTGCTACTCTTGCCCTGGTTACAGAGGGTGAAGAATCGTGTATGGACACAGACAACTTCTATTTTGCTACTGGTGCCACCCATCACATAACCAACAATATCAATCATTTTGCCACCTTGTCACATCATGATGGTGTGATTGAAGGTATCAGTGGGTCTGGTTCTGTGAAAGGAATTGGATCAGTTCATCTTATGTCTCCAGATGGCGTACATGATTTTCGTCTTGATGATGTTTTATATGTTCCTGATACTTTGAAAAACTTGATCTCCATAAGGCGTTCCATTGGCCTTGGAATTTCGGTTATCATGAAGAGTACCGGGGAAGTTTATTATGATGAATACCTTGTTGGTCGTCGCCAGTCATCCCCCGACGGTCTCCTTGCTTGCATTTACAAACCCCACGTCCTTCCAAAAAGTGAATCTATAAGTCAATCGTCATAATCAACTTGGTCATCCTGATGCTCTATGAGTTTCGCTGGAAATGGTGTTGCTAGTGATGCGAATGCTACTGGTCAAACAGAGACCCGCCTGATGTTAGCTTCCTCTTGTCTCCTGGAAACGTTTTGGAGCTAAGCGATTGCTCAGTTGAGTTCCATATAGACCGCATCACCAGCCATCTGATTACCGTGCGTTTGTCTAGAATGGAGTCTATCTCCGTCCGGTTCATCTTCTGTACCCTATATTTTTCTATGCTACTGCTGTGCTTGAGATGCATACCTTACTTACAAACTTGAACTTCACCAGGTTATGGTTTCTAGTGAAGGTTTATTGGACGAGAATATCTTTCCTCATTCAACCCCTCTCCTTCCGGATATACATCTGATATCTCCACCGACTTTCAGTCGTCATCTTTTACCTCAGTTGATGCTACTGGGTTTGATCCTTTACAGTGAAGCGATATCTACGATGATTATTCTTACCGAATGTGAAGCCTGGGGCTGGCTGCTTGGTTTTAAATTATGACTCTCCCTTTTCAGTCCTAATTTCGAAGACCTTAATGATACATATATATAAACTAGCTCCTCTTGAGAGGCTATTTCGAATTACCTATATATAAACCTGGTCAATATATTTAATGAAGGTGATTTAATGAAGGTGATTATCTTCACCAGCAGCCGTAATGAGGTCAAAGACCAGTCATGCCAGAAACACTGCGCCTTGAGATTTCTAAATTTGGAAACGCGCCTTGATTTCTGGCCGCAGAGATGGTATACGGCAAAGGAGAAAGGAGAAGCAGATATTCTGAGTGGTTGAGTTATATCTGGGGTCTTCATTTACGTCAGGAGCCATTGATATTTACAACGACTAATCAAACGACATACATCATGAGTCCCTTGAAAGATGCCATCAGTATGTATACTCATAAGACAGTCCTCTTATCTACCGTGTGTGATTACTAACTAATGTTATTTCTCTTTATCAATCAGACAAAGCTACAGATCCTTCGTTAACTGAAGACAACTTCCAGTATAATTTCGACGTTGTCGACTTGGTCAATGATGATTCAGATACAAACATTGAAGAGACGATGGATTCTATCAAACTAAAGCTCAAGTCATCTGATGCAAACGTTGTCCTTCGTGCCATTTCTCTAATCGATACTTTAGCTGAGAATTGTGGTGCTATGATGAGAGCAGAGATTGCTAAGAAGTCATTTGTTCAACAATACCTTCTCAAAGCAGTAGAAGATTCTAGAAGTGAGTCCCTCAAATATGCTGTCATCAAAGAAATATACAAATTGAGTCAGAGTTTCAAAGACGACGGCAGTTTGAAAGGTTTGAGTGTCACATTTGAAAGTCTACAGTCAAGCTATCCATATCTATGTGAACAAGCAAAGAGTGAAGTAGATGGAGTCGCCACAAGGGCTTTAGGAAATTCTACTGTCGATGAAGATGAGGAACTGAAAAAAGCAATTGAAGAATCACTCAAAGAAAATCAAAGATTACCAGGCTATGTCCATCCTGAACAGCAGCCATCTACACAAGAGAATGTGTATGGCTCATTATCATCAACTCTACCTCAAGAGCAATCGCAGACTCAAGAGATTATAGAAGGTAGTAGCACAGCATTATTCAAAGTCATTGCTCTGTACGATTTGAGTCGTGAAGATACCCTTTCGTTCAAGACAGGTGATATCATTACGGTCATTAACGTCATCAACGACGAATGGTATACAGGTTGTTTAAAAGGCAATATAGGTGAAGTTCCAAGCAACTACGTTAAGAAGGCACCCGAGGTAACCAGTCAAGAAATTTCAGATTTGAAAACAAAGCTACAAAAAAGTTATCAAGTGGAATCATTACTCAGTGATCTATCAAAACTAAATCAGGATTTGAAATCAAGACCCAATGTTGATTCCAATGTAATCGATGCCGCACTGAACGAATTGAATATTTACAATAGAATGGATGAAGCCAAGGGAATGGAGGATGATTTGAAGAAACTGCTAGATTTAACCAAGATAAGATTACAAGAGTTACAAAACATGAACGAATCCATAAATATAAGCAAGAAGAGATACGAGGAAATCAAAGCTGAAATGGCAAGTCGTAGTTCCAACAATAACACTGGCGCCACATCGTCTTCCTCATATGTTACTTCTCAATTCCAGAATATGAATATCAGTAGTGGAAATTACTTTTAAGTCTAATCAATTAATCCGCTAAACATTTTTTAACCATTTATGTAATCATTAATCCCAAATATATATTATGATATAATTTTACAGCCTATCAGCAATAACATGCCTCATAATATGGTACAGGCTCATCTCCCCGCAGAGGTAGATAGTATAGAACAAGTCTCAATGGCCTTTGTTTTTGCATATAGCGCAAGGATAATTTTTGTCTTCTCAATTACTCTCCGGGGCACTCAAGTTTGAAAGCAGTAAGAATATCTTTCAAAGATACATACTTTTTACTCTTTGTATAATTATTCTGAATTTGTAATTGCAGTTCATCAAAGTCCACAATAAATGAGTTAGTTCTCGATTCATTCAAGGGCAAGAAAACTAATGGTGCCCTCTCTATAATCTCTTCTCTATCGTTCAGTGCAACTTGGTCGACGGAAGGTAATTCTGACAACACATGCAATCTATTCATCAATAATCCTAGGAATCTTGCCGAGTAGTTGGATCTTGGAATGAGTGAAGGATTCCCGTTATCTTCACTTCTCTCATGCTCATCGATAAGTTCTCCAAACTGTAAAGTAAACCTTTCGAGGAGACCATGGATCACCACCACGATCTTGTTGCCATCTTCCAAGGTGGATTGACGAAAGATCAGATCGTTAAGGTAAGCAAACAACTTCCCTGTCAAATTTTGCGAATCCATTTCATCCAGCCTCACCAGATCTATGTTCTGCATCTGCAAACACTGCTCAATGCTTAATTGTGCATCAAATAAAAACAAATCGTTTGTATTGACCTGCTCTACTGAATTAAATAGGATCAGCTTTATTTTAGCACCCGAGCCATGGCAGGAGAACTGAGGAGAAGAGAGGTAGTATAGGAGAGTTTTCAGAGACCCAGAACACTGCCGTATTACCATTGTAATCTATAGTAAGCCCGGAACCTATTACAAAGACAATCCACCCGTGTGTCGTGTATAAAAGAGCGGCAACTTCGTTTTGAAAAAGTATATATATATATAAGTAGATGCTCCAACCAAATCAAAACAAGCGAACAAAATAAGGCTAGCACCGCCTTGGTAAGGGATCATCATTACTCCAGCCACAGAGGACGCCCACCAGCCCCAGGAACACTTTCCCTGAACGCGCCACACTCTGCGAAAGCGTCGAAATCCAAATTTTTCAAAATCTCTCATGGATAGTGGTGAACGCAAAGCTGTAAGTGGAGTGAATAAGAAGTTGATTTGTTTTAAAATTTTAAGGGTCCATCTCCAGTGTTCAATAGACTAATATTGAAAACCAGCATCATGTTAAGAACAAGGACGAGTATTTTCAGCAAAGCTCGTTTGCTGACAACTACTATAAGTAGGGGTTCAATTCAGAGGAGAAACAATTCCACTACCTCTACCACTTCCACCGAACTTGAATCAAGCATAGTCAACAATGAAGCTGTCACCGCTAAAATTGATCTTTCCGATTCTCTTCTTTCATATAGGGGTTTATCGCACGCTCAAGTCGAAGAAATGATAAACAACATCCCTAAGCCAACCTTACAGAGAGACGAAATCTTGAATGAAAAATTTGAAGAATTATTCCACTCTTACGTGAAAGCTGTTGAAAAGAGTGAGATGGAAACAGGTAATTTAAGAGTAGATTCCACTGCTGATAGTTTATTGAGAACTTTCCCCAATTTATCAAGAACTGACGATGAAACAAGTTATACAAATCATGAATTATTTGTAAGAAGAAAATATCATGAACAAAAAATGGCAAGTTTAGGATCAAAAGTAGTAGACGTTTATAAACCTCATCATGATATATCAAGACCACCAACACCATCTGAGCTTACATTGAAAAAATTGATGTCATCAGGTGCTCATCTTGGTCATTCCGTTAAATTATACAAACATTCAACTCAACCTTTCATTTATGGTAAATATAAAGATATTCATATCATCGATTTAGAAAAGACAATTACACATTTGAAAAGAGCCGCAAAAGTAGTAGAAGGTGTTGCCGAGAATGGAGGTATCATAGTCTTTGTTGGTGGTAAACACGGTCAATTGAAAGCAGTTAAAGAGGCCGCTAGAAGATGTAATGGATATTATATCACCGATAAGTGGATTCCAGGAACAATTACAAATGGTTTAACACAAGGTACACTATTGAAAGAAGTTGATATGGGTGATGTATCAACTGGTCGTAGATTAACCATGAATGAATTGGCAACTTTGATAAAACCAGATTTATTTGTCATTTTAAATCCACTTGAATCTCATATTATTCTTAAAGAATCTAATTTGTCAAGAATCCCAACAATTGGTATTGTAGATACAAATGTTGATCCTTCGTGTGTTACATATCCAATTCCAGCAAATGATGACTCAGTTAGAGCAACTAATTTGATTTGTAGTGTCTTGGCAAGAGCAGCTCAATCGGGTAGAGAAAAGAGATTGAGTGAAGTTGAAGCATATAAGACTAAGCTTGGTATGGTTCCAACGGCACCAATCATCCTTAAAGAAGCCGAAATTGCCGAGGACGATGGAAGAGATGAAGAGATGGAAGATCGTCAAAAGTTTGGTAGTTCTGTTGGTGATTCGAAATATGGATTTAAACAGGCAGAAGTCCATGATAATGGTGAATTCAAAGAAGAGGAAGAGGAAGCCGGCGAAACTGAAGATCCAAATGATTTTAAAGATGACGATTATGATGAAGATTTCAATATCAAAGAATAATTGTGAGATTTCTTAGCATCACATACCATTATCATACTATGTAGTTTATTGTATATAATTGCATTGATCTGTAAATAGACGAATAGAAAAACAAAATTTAATCAATTTTATCAGTATCGTCAGTGGTTGCTATTATTATTATTATTATTAATATGTATGTATGTGTGTATGTATGTATGTATGTAATTATAGCCACCAATCATCAATGAAATCAAGAACTCGTAATGGGTTTAGCGGCTGGAATGGAAAGAATATATAGATTATATATATATATATATGTGTATATAATATGTCGAGAGGATACTAATTTGTCTTCTTTCCGGTAGTCTCAACAACTTCCTCTTCTTCAGAGTCAGATCTATCATCCTTAGCTTCTTGGTTCATTATGATTCTATAAGCGATTCTCATGATCAAGAATAACCAGTAAAGGTTGACCAATTGTAAGGCAAAGATTAGAGTGAAGACAATTGGTTGAGAAATCCAACATTTATACTGTTGGTTGGGGAAACTTAATTCCCAAGGACCGACGGTTCTAAATTCGGTCAATACAGACCATAAGATTCTTAAATTTGTCCAATGTCTTAAATAAGTCCAAGCAGATACAAATACAACAAAGAATGGTATCACTAATGAACTGTCCAAATAACTTAAAGTCTTTGACATTGCTAAGAACCAATCTGAGATATCCATGGTGATATAAATTTGTAGACCCATCCATGTGAAATGGAACTTATACGACAGACCAATCAATAAAATTGTAACTATATGATGGAATACCAATTCGAAATAATCCTTTCTTGGTTTTTCCAATTGCAATAATAATACCAAAGCTTGTTGACCCCAGAACCCAGCTTGATTTAGATAAAAGAATTTAAATAAATATTCATGGGTCTTATGAGGATAATTGGTATAAAATGGGGTAGTTTCAAAGAACCACATTGGTGTTTGTTTCATGATATAAAGACCTAAAGGACCACTTATTGAACAATAACAAATGACGTAAGTTTGTTCCATGAATCTTCTAATTTTTCCCTCATTTTTTAAACCTCCTTTAATAGCCAAAGGTCTTAATACAACTTGCATTAAAAACTCTCTGAAAAAAGTGAAAAAAATAATTGAGTGTAAGATATAGGTAATATCATCAAGACCTTTCCCATATAATACTGGATTGGTACCTTCAATCGCGTAAGAAAGATTGATGAATCTAAATAATGGATTTGTAGGAGTATAATTGTTTGAAATGAGATAAATGACCCTTAAAAAGATTAAGATGACCAAAGGAGGTAACCAAGTATGTCTAATACTTAAAATCTTAATGCTTAACCAAAGCTTTTTAATCACATCCAAATCATCACCTTTTGAAGTTTGATTAAATTCATCCTTTCTCAAGATTTCATTTTTTTGAAACGATTTTTCGGATTGCATGGTTTGAAAACTTGGTACAGAGGTATCACCAAGATCGATATTACCAACCGAAGACTTTCTTCTTTGATATACTTTTCTTGGAGGAGACTCGGTAACCGGAGGGGTTTCAGTCTTTTCTTCTAATTTTTTAGAACGTGTTCTTGGACCCGACATTTTTCGTTTATTATTCTTTGCTCTGATCCAATCAACAATGGAGACGATTCAATCAATTGAGAAATGAGAATGTGATATCAAGCACAAAAACAAGAGGTTATTGTACAGTATATATAAACACGCTGAAATATAAGTATATTTGCGTATATAATATATTCCGATCCGAAGACAAGATCAAGGGACGGTGTTTACAAATCAGAGAGTTCATAAGATTTCAGAGAGGAGCGAGCCCCCCCTTCCAATTGGGAGGGTTATGCAGCACGCGGCAGTCCTAAGATACTAAAAGCGTGTATATATTTTTAAATCGTATTTATCACATAAATATACATATATATATATATATAACTGTTTTTAATCGATCATTTCTCTTCATTGGGGTGGATCACGTCGTCAAAATGTAAGAACCCCTTTAATTGAGTCAGTTGATTCTTATCCATCAGTTCGGAATTGAATTTACTCAGTCTTTCAAAGAGATCAGATCTCAACTTCTCCATATCGAGTGCGCTTCCCGAATTTGTAGTAGTAGAAGAAGTAGTAGTATTAGTAGTAGTGGTGGCAGAAGCGGCGGCGGTATCATCAATATTAGAGGCATTTACTTCGGTGCCCTCGTCTAAACCGTCATTCAATTGTCCTTCATCCTCATCTTCATCATCTATATCCTCCTCATCTTCCTCATCTTCTTCTTGTTCGTAATCGTCACCATCAAATGGCATATTACGCGATTCCAACTCTTCACGAGACATAAATTTCTTAGCCTCATTCATAGGGTACGACTCTTTCTGTATGATCTCATCTATTTTCTTGGATTCAAATGGAAGATGATTCTTAGATATACAATTCAATTTATACCTTATTATCCCCCTTATCTTTAACACGATAAACCCCTTCAACCAACCTGAAAGTATTGAAACGTTAGCCATTAAAAAATCGTCCTGTAATAGTTTATAGATATCTGGATCCATTAGATCATCGATTTGATAAGCGACAGATGTAGATAGATTGACACCATTATAGATCAATTGTCTTGGTAATTTCAATATACCCAACCGATTGATTTCACTATTTGGATCGTCAAATTCATGTTCGTATAATTTCAATGAAATAGGAACGACCAATGATTCTTGCCTTGAATCTAACATACTTTGAATCTCTAGGTTATTTGAGGTCTTGATCCCGGTTCTAAAAGCTTCTACTTGATACCTCCAACCATTCTCTCTATCTTTCTTTGGATCATAACCGATTCTAATAAAAGATTGTCTCCAGGGACCCTTTTGCATACAATATGCTATATATGGTAGAGCTATCTTCAAAGTAGATCTAAGTTCTTCAGGCGTCATCCAATAGATATGACGTCTCAACCAAATTGGTTTCATTTCGAATAATTTTTTAAGTATATCAATACATCGCAAAAGTGCATAACCTTGAGACATTGGTATTAATCTCTCTAAATTTTTCGATTTCAAGTCTTCAATTTCCTTGGTACTTGCATCTAAATAGATTTGTAAATTGGGATCGAATTTCGCTGGTGCTTTGTCATTCCAAGACCTAAAGATTGTATATAATTTCTTGTGTTTCATCAGATATTTACCATTTTCAAGATTCTCTACCATGGATAGATTACCATTGTAATTATAAAGATAAGGTATATTCACCCTCGTATACCTTAATAAAGGTGGTATATCCAGATCACTAATCTGTGATAAGTCTTTCACTTGTTTATCGTGGCCAATTTTATCTGCGAATTCTTTAATATTATCCAAATCATTTTTCAAAATGGATTCTTTGAATTCATTGGTAAATTTAGAGTTCGCAGTGACCCTTTGAAAATCCATCAACCTTCTGAACCTGAAGTTCTTGGCCAATATACCAACTGGTTCACATTTATATTTGATCCCATTCGATTTACACTCTTCAATTGAAAGTCTAAGATTACCTTTGTTCTTCTTCAAAATCCTCTTTGGAACAGAGAATTTGAGGAGGATATTTTCAGTAGATGAGGAATATGAAGTTATGGAGTGAGAATATGGATCTTGTGGACGTAGATTCAATGAAATAACATGATTGTCATCTATAAAAGAATTGACTATCTCATTAGGACCTCCGATAAGATTGATGGCTTTGTTTATCGAATCTGGATTGTTCCTAACTATCAATGGGTATTCCACCGAGAGGCAATTGGGTAGATCCAATGAAAACTCGTGTGCCCTACTCATTATAACCGATGGCAGTAAGTATATATATTCCCTTAACAAGACATCAACAAGTTATACAGATAGGTAATCAGTAATCAAATAGCTGTAGTGAATGAGTCCCTAAGAGATATTTTTGGGCGCAGACACGGCTTGAGGTGTGGAAACTAAACACACGGGACTAAACGGGAAGATTATGAGAAATTTTTCATATAGAGAGAGACATTTATTATTATTTATTATTGTTAGATTTGTTATGGAGGGGGTAAACAGGTGTCGTGATTTATCTTTGTTTGGTGTTTTTTGAGCCGTGCAAACAATGAGTGATACCGAGGTACGTAGGTCACGCAGGACCAACAAAGGTGTCAATACCAGACTCGTGAAGGAGTTGAAACTCGAAGAGGAATTAGCGGCGGTTAACAGTAATCCTATCAAGAAACCCAATGGTAGTAAGAAGACTAAAAAAGATAATGATAATAAGAAGAAAGAAGAAGTAGTTAGATGTCTTGTATGTGGTACAATAGATAGTAATTATAATGAAGATCTCGATGACAAGGGTTTAATGATCCAATGTGAAAAGTGCGAGACTTGGCAGCATGCAAAGTGTGTATTCGATACCACAAACCAAAGGAAACTACCTAAATTATACGTGTGTTTTACTTGTGATCCCGATTATGACGAGAGGTATAATGGGATAGAAGATAGATCTGTATTAAAGTATAGCGATTATGTCAAGGGCTTGAATCCATCTGACGACGAGTCCCCCGTTTCCGAGTCTGATCATCACGAAAATGATGATGACGATAATAAGAAGGCAAGTGATGAGGATGACGATGAAGAATTCAAAGAGACGAAGACAAAGAAGAGATCGAGATCAACTACTACTACTACTACTACTACTGCTGCTGTAACATCGAAATCAAAGGGTAGCACTGACGACAAGTCCAATAAGACAAGGGATTCAGTGATCAATCAGTTCAGCAAGAAATTTACAAGTCACATCAAGAATGACGATAAATCGATCCTTACCAAATGCAACAAGCTATCAGTTGAGTTAGAGAAAGAGGTTTTTCAAATGTACAATCAAGAGATTTCGAATGATTACCTTACAAAAGTAAGATCTTTACTGTTCAATATAAGCAATACTAAGATCCCAATCATTGATAGATTGATATCAGATGAAGTAAGTGTTCTGGAACTGGCCAATTT
Organism: Wenyingozyma nitratophila; assembly: GCA_030567875.1. Classification (NCBI taxonomy): domain Eukaryota; kingdom Fungi; phylum Ascomycota; class Pichiomycetes; order Pichiales; family Pichiaceae; genus Wenyingozyma; species Wenyingozyma nitratophila. The sequence continues at coordinate 39,864 of JAJLSW010000028.1, read as the reverse complement.
TACCAAAGAGGATTTCATGAATGACGAAGAGAAGCAGAAACTGAAAGATATGTTACAGAAATCTATCAATCAAGTGGTACTAGTAAATGAGAATCAAGAGGATTCATCAAATGGTGGTATGAGGATCAAGAGGACTCATAAGGGAGAAGAAGTGATTGAGATGAACGACGAACTATTTCATTCTGGTATTATTGATAAGGAAAAGGAAAAAGAAGAAGTTTTAAGAGCCAAGAGACAAAAACTAGAATTGACAAAGCAAGAAATGGATCAGGAAACTGAAGGACAAAATGAGGAAGTCGAGGAGGAGACTAAGAAAGAAGAAGTTGTTGAGACCAAGGAAAGTAATAAAGAATTGGACTTCAATGTGAACCTGCTTACGAATTATAACCATGATCACGATGATGATGACTATGATGAGGAGGGTGCAGATGGATTCGAGAATAAAGAACTTGGAGATGACCTATTAGATGGGATCATCGATGGTACATTTGCTACAGAAGAAGAAGAAGTCGAAGGAATAGAAAGAGAAAAAGAAAAAGAAAAAGAAAAAGAAAAAGAAAAAGAAAAAGAAAAAGAAAAAGAAGAAAAGCCAATTGATGTTGCTTTTAAAGAGGAAGAAGAACAAGAAGGATTGGAATCATCGGATGAGTTTTATGACCCTGAAAGTATTGGTATGAACCAAATTGATTTACAAATATTTCAATGTAAATTGAAATTAATTGGTATAAGTGAATTTCCAATAGCGATTAGTTTTATCAAGAATAATAATTCATCCATTGGTATGAATGATAATTTGACGAACTCGAAAGAATTCTTCAAGATACTATCGAATTACAATACAAGTGATAATATGAATGAATTGAATATCGAAGGTCGATTAGACTATGATAAATGTGAATCGTATTTAAGACAGATTAAACAGACTAGAGATTTGTTGATTTTCAAAATAAAGCCGGATTTAAACGAGGACGATGAACTGAACAATGAATTAATCATGTCATTATACTATAAGATGATCAATTATTTTACCAAAAGGGATAAAGTTGGGGTAATTAATACCAAGAGAAACGAAATTATAAAAGATGTTTATCTGATCAATAAGAAACAAAGCATAAATTTGATAAACGAAGTCTTTGGTAATGATGTAGATATTGACGGTGGTGAATTACTTATTGTATTGGTTATTAAGAAGGGATTATCAAGTTTCAGCGACAATAACAACAGTAATAATGAGTTAAACAATTTACTCAATGTATTGAACTGAATAAAATAACACCTAACCTCCTATCACGTGACATGTTCTTTTTTTCTTTTACATTTAGGAAACAAAAGAAATTGGCTAGAAGAGGTATTAATTACTGTGTATGTGTGAGTGTGTATATTAGTTAAATAGGAGTACTATTTATAATAATGATTTGAATGACTATTAATACTTGAAATAGTTAATACATTTGACAAAGTAATACATGATGAAATAATTAGATGAACATTTTTTTATTAGAAATATTGATATATAAGTTTAATAAATTTTAAAGAAGAGGAGGGGGGGTGGACAAAGGGAGATAAACCATTGTTTGGGAGAGTAATAAATCTATTTTAATTAGATTTAAGCCTTAGCAATAGCTTTCTTGATTTGGTAGTTTCTTTGTTTCTTTAAGACTAAGACTTGGAATCTTTGGAAATCAGATAAGTTTGATCTGGTATTTCTTTGTTCGATATTCTTTGACCAAGAAGAAGCTGACCATTTAGAATCGATATCGGCAGCAGCCCATTTCTTGGTAACGGTGGAAGTTCTTGAACCTCTTGGTAAGTTTTCGATGATTAAGTTGGTTAAAACAACTCTACCAAGACTGATTGATTGTCTTTGGATTTTTGGACCATCTATGAGTACTCTCTTTTGATCGATAATTTCAACTATGGTAGCTAATTGAGAGTTGTTGATTAAAACGACTCTACCAACTTGGACTAATCTCCATTTGGTTGCCTTGACTTGAGTTGCAGACATTATTGATTATGATATAATATGATTAATTAATGTGGTATTGAAGATAAAGTAAAAGAGTAGTAATAACACAAGATGAAAAAAGTGAAATTTTTTTAAAAGAGAAGCTCAGTGAGAGTGAAGTTGAAAGAGCGCGAGAGATTTTGGCATAGTTAATTATTGAAGGTTCTATTGAGAAAGGCCGGGTAAAAGAGAACGGAGGGGGAGGGGGGAAGGGAATTTTTATATAGTGTGGTGAGGCGCGCTGCGTTTGTGAGTGAGTGGGTGGGCAGCCCTCGCGCAGCCCTCGGCGGGTGGCACGTGACGAGGGAAGAGAGGGGAGGGAGATTGGAGGGTCCATGCATTTAGTTTAATCGTACGTCGCTGGTCGATAGACGATAGACGATAGACGATAGACGATAGACGGTTGAGATTTTGCCCGTGTTATGATTTCATAGATATAATTGGCTAAATTGATTCGATAGTTGACATGAAAACAAGTTGCTTCTCTTATCGGCAGATCTCTAATCACTTCATCTCTCCCCCAAAACAGTATGTTACTTGAGTCGTTCCTTGTTTGATATATATATACACATATATACCCCTTTGATTAGTCTTCCACGCATCCAGCACAGCATAACACAACGCATGACGGCGTACTAACTTCTTAACCTTATCAAAGATGTCATCAATTGAGTATGAAAATGACTCGAATCTAAATTCCATCGCGTTGAAATTGAACCAGTTTAAGAACTTGGCAAGTGAAATCCATCTAGGCGCACAGGATGATCAAAATAACTTGAACTCGTTAAATTCTCAGTTCAACAGATTCGGCCAATCTTTGAAATCCACATCTTCTAAATTGTTCAAAGTTGTCAATTCTGGTTCCAACCAATTCACCTTGAGATTCATCGTGCTTGGTTTATTGGCTTTTTTCATCCTTTATACTTTGTTCAAGTTATTTTAAAATCAATTACAATTCATCCTGCATCATAAGAAAGGAACCAGGTGTTTTACTTATCTTATTTTAAACTGTATACTATTATATATCAATGTTATTTTTGTCAACTAATTATTAACAACGTCTTGCCCTAATCTATAACTACCAATAGCACTACCCCATTTGATCTTAGATTTATTAACTGGTAATAGTCTTCTAAGATTCTTAAATAAATTCTCATTCAACTTGTTGAATTTAGTCAAAATCATCAATTCAACAGAGTCCTCAAATTTATTTATCGTACTAATGATCTCTTCAATTGAACTGACGTCATCTTTCAACTCCTTTTGAAAGTTTAATACAACGTTACCATCTTCATAATAATGGATCTTGACTTTAATTTGTCCGCTTAATTGTTTGCTATTTTCATTATAACTATATTCGGATATCCATTTACCATTGTAATAATTGGAATCGTTTAAAAATTCATCGACTATTAAGAATTTGTAATCGTTACCATCTTTAACAACTATACTCGATTTCGTATCATTGGGGTAATGGTTGTTTAAATAGTCTCTCAATTGCACGTTTAATTTATCCAATCCTTTATCTGCCGAGTAACTCAACTCTTCAACGTCTAATACTTTACTATTCTTAAAATCATAATCGAATTTCAATTTGTTTTCGTAATCGATGAATTTCAATCCTTGCATATTTAAAGAACTAATGATAAGATAATCATCCTTATATGGAATCAATTTATAATCTCTATTGATAAAGAATTCTTTGAATATCTTAATGATCAACGAATCGGATGATGATGATGAATTGTTTAAGATATTGATTAAATCCTTGATGATTATAGACTTATCACCTGGTGGTGAGTCAATAATCATGGACTTGATAACTGGTTCTAAGGACATGATTGATGGATTAATTGACTATTTGAACTACTCTTATCGTTAAATTGAGTGGGATATATATATATATATATACATAATTACATAAAAGACAAACATGTTAGCTACTAAATCAAATCTCACACCTCTTTTCTCACTCCCTTTCCCCTTTTTCAAAGGCGGTGCTGCTAGGGAAGCATATTACACGTTTTTAGTCTTCTTATTACTATTGGATACGGTTGAATATATATATATATATATATAACATACACTAAATAAACCAAAATACATACCCTTTCCCTTTGAAGTGATATCACCTCTTTAAACTATCTAGTCTGGCTTGTAAATCATCATCAGCTGCACCACCACCATTACCACCACCACCAACTAATTGGGCTTGTCTACCAGATTCTTTCACTTCCTCTTGAACAACTTTATTATCTGGTACGTCTAACAATTTACCCTTGTAATTGATTCCAATCTCATCCAAGACTTTATTAACAACGTTATCGATTTCTTCCTCATCTTCTTCGTCTAATTCGTCATCCATAAGATCGTCCATCGAATCGTCTATCATCTCTTGTTTCTGATTCAACATATCATTGGATCTTTCGAATTCCATGGCAATTTTACTCAAGGATGGTAGATTCATTGTCTTATTCATATGGTTCAACAAAACCGTAGCTTCTTTCATGGATGACATCATTTGGTTGTTGGACCTTAAAGTCTGTAATCTAAGACTGATTGCCTGTAATTGAACCTTCATCCTGTCGAATTTGGTTATCTGCTTTTGAGTTCTGATCAAGTCTCTTGCTTGGATCTTAACTGTCGACATTTGATTATCCTTGGCGGATTTCTTGATATCATTGACCAATTTTTTTTCTTGTTGTTGTAGTTTGATCTTTTCTCTGTCTAATTCTCTCTGCGTTCTTTCGAGTTGTCTTTGATTCTGTTATAGGTTAGTAAATTAGCCCGCCTCCTCATCTTATCTCTAATCTTGTAGTTATATATATATATATATACATACTTTCCTCATCTTCTCCTGAGGAGTCAGTTTCTTACCAAACATCCACTCAAACATGGCTGGTATGGTATGTTCTCAATCTCTAATCAATATATATATATCTATCCTCTCACAAACCTTGCAACCAATACATATATATAAAGCCAGCCCCTTATCAGATAAAGCGCTCTTTGTTTAAAAAAATGGTTAAGCAGCACTTTTTTTTACTTTCGCTGTTGGCCAGAAATTTTCACGTTATTACTATGGAGACAATATATATATACTGTGCTGATGGTAGTAGCTGTGATCTATATTACATACCAGCATCCTCCGAGCACTCAGGCACACTCGTACACACCATACACACACACACACACATACGCACACATATATACAATGCTTTATGAATTATTGGCTATTGCCCGTGTCCAAAATCAAAACCATTTACACGCAGAAGCAAAAGAACTTTCTTTAACCATTGGTAAATTGATAATAAATAATAGAGGTGTAGTAAGAGAGATAAATTCACTTGGTTTGAGACCTTTACCTAAATTGATGAAGAAATTAGGTGAATCCCATTTCCAAGGTTCCCATTTCACCATACTTTTTGATTCATCTGCTGCTGTACAGAGAGAAATCCTTAGATCTTTGAAAAATGATCCAAGAGTTATAAGGGCTTCTTTGTTAAGAGTCGACGATACCAAAGAACTCACTAAACCTTCTTCCATCACGAGTGTTTTGAAATCAATAGAAGCTTCAGGTGTTGGCTTTTAAAAATCTATAATTTACAATCACTTTCACTTTCATGGGTCAGCGTTAAAATTATTAAATCTATATTACATAGTATATATCCCTTCTGTATATAGTAAATGCATTATATTTACTCTCTCTAATCGATTAAATTGTCTATATCATGGAAACTGTAATCATTCGGTTTCGTTGTAACGTTATTCATGGCGGGGTTTTTCGAATTAGTAGTATTATTGGCACCAGTGGCACCAGGAGCACCCCATAATTTACCGAATCCGCCAAATCCAAATCCAGAATTGTAAGTACCGTTGAATTTATTAACAGATGGTGGAGGAGGTGCTACAGCAGCAGACGATGGGTCGGATGTAATACTGCCCGTAGCAGCAGCTACAGCAGCTGCAGCACGTTGTAATTGTTGTTCCCTTTGTTTGAATTGAGTTTCAATTTCCTTGACCGTTTCTTTAACTCTACCATCACCAACTTTGATTTTTTGTAATTTCTTTGGTGATAGTTCCAAATCATTTGAGACTGTAAGGGTTCTATCGTTATGGTTATTGTCTTGATGTTTCAAGACTGGCTTATCCAAGATCAATTCATTTGACTTGATAGTTATTGGTTTCATGAATGGTAAGATAGAATTGTTGAGTATATTTGGATACATCGATTTGTTACTCGAATTATGGAAATAAGTTTGCATGGTATGAAGTCTTTCAATTGGTTCTTTTTCGAATTCTTTAATTAAATCTTGTGATAGTTTTGATTTTGGTTTCTCTGGAGTAGTGGTGGCTGTAGTTTGGAGAGCAGACTTAGACAAGGATGATTTTCTCTTTGATTTCTTGGTTTCCGATGTCTTTGGAGGTTGTTTCTTCATTGGACTACCCCTAGATATAACTTCTCTCAATTCTTCTTCTGCACTTTTAGCTTCTTCAAAAGCTCCCATAAGATAGGGCAAAGAGTCCGTTATAGATCCATGGTTCAAAGAATTGGCTTTCTTTTCATTGATCTTCCAATTACCTTCTTTATTATTACGCAAGTTTCTTCTCTTGTTGATAATCTTACTTGTGCTCAAGGAAGTACTCTTTTCATCGTCCAATTCATCGAACAAAGTATCTTCACTGTCCAAATCGGCATTAGATCCTCTATTTGTCTCTTCATCATATTCATCCTCTTCTTCTTCTTCTTCTTCTCTGTCTTCATTTTTCATCGTTTCAAACATCTTTTCAACGTCATTCACAACAGATATACATTCCATGATCCCAATGGTATCATTCTCGGCAATTGCATCGTTTAACTGTTGCAATAGAGTATTGATGAAATTTTTATAACTCTCCACCGTTTCTTCGGAGATGGAACTCTTCCTTGTTGATCCATCTCTATTTTCAATCAAGTTTTCCAAATCAATACCTATGTTAACTAACCTCGATTTGGAATATTGAATGGAGATATTATCATTTAAATGGTTTTTCAATTTGATGTTACGAATTATCAGTTCGATTAAAATCGTCCCTGGATCTGAAATTCTCTGTAAAGGTGATAGGAATCTAGAATAGTGGTTTAACTCATCGATTTCTACCGAGATTTGACTCAATTCCTTGTGTAATACAAGACATGTGCCAATAACCCTCTTCGAGATTTCGGAGTTAAATTTTCTCTTCTTGACGTCTTCTTCATTCAAGAACATCGATTGAGATATCTTGAAATCCAATGTTTTGAAATCCCAGTTGTTGATCTTGTTTGATATGACTTCAAGATCACATAGGATCTCGAATGATTCGACACAATAATTCCTTATGGATACGTCGTCGATTTCATCTATGAATCTGATCAATTCTGTTGTCTTTTCCTTCGACTTGTTTAAATCTGGGTCTTTCAGCAATGCTATCAGTGGGTCTGTGTATGTTGTTATCTCAGACATGCTTGAATGTTATGTTTTTTTGTTTAATGCAATGCGATGCGTAAAGTTTATTACGTTAATGTTTTTATTTTTTTGGTTTGGCGAGTGAAGGGTTAACTGTCAAGATGGGTGATGCGATAGATGTGGAATTTTGTTTTCCCGTGTAAAAAGTCTAGTGTCTTGTATATGGTGAATGATATGGTCTAAGAATTAGTCTCAATCATAGTATTCCTTTAACCCATTTACTTCCATTCTAGTTTAAACGAGATCCAACTTTTCATTTTTTGAGTGGTGTGCTTTTTTCTGCGTCGCGTCTTTTTCAGTGCCATGTATTTAGTCACGGCATTTGTACAAAATATATGTATATATATATGTAGTATAATAGATTATACCTGATTAATAAATAAATAAATAAATAAATGAATAACTGAATAACTGAATAAATAATGGATGATAAACAATTATAGACCAAGTCTACCGAACTTCTCATCTAGTACCCTGGTTTTCATGGTCGAATACCACAAATCCAATTTAGATGAGCTGTTATTTTCATTACTCTTACCAATAATTTGAGAGTCATGGAGTGCAATTATAATGATAGTCATGTTATCAAATCCAATACCAGTCACGGTATTTGCCATTTGAATACAATCGTCCAATACGATTTGTACGATTTCATTTAGTTTCTTACCCAGAGATAATTGGTGCCTTATAAAATGGATCAAATCGTGAGATTTATAACAATCCCAGATCCCATCACATGCCAGCACTATGAATTCGTCCAATCTATTTAATCTATGGATATTGATATCCGGCTCAACGGTAACTTGATATTCTTCAGGTGGAATTAAAGTCTTTCTCTTGTTTCTCATTGCCCTTGGATAATAATACCCGTTGCTATTACTATTATGGCTGAGTATATTATTATTGCTGTGTAATTTAAATGAAAAATCTCCAAAAGCTCTGGACAATGCCAATATACCATTGACTCTATTGTTCTTGACAAATCCACCGGCATTTTGAATTCTTATCAACTCACCGGGTAATTTAGGTTTATGATCAATTGAAAGGATCTTAGTATTCCCATTATTTGATAGTATACACCTTGAATCACCCGAGTTCGCTATTATCACGTAATTCTTCACCATCAATACTACAATTGCCGTGGAACCAGAACTATTGATCGATTCATATTGGAAATATATGGAGTCTAATTTCATGAAACAATCTTTTATGAAAACGGGGAAGTTGATAAATGTCAATAGATCACTATGTGGGTTATTAATTATTTCATCTATCTGTTGTGAATTTAATCTAGAAAACTCCTTCATCAATTCTTGTTTCATTATCCTCGGTAAATGCTCACCTAAGAATTTAGAAGTTGATGGACCTCCATGTCCATCGAATACACCATAGATGCTATAATTTATACATGGAATTTCCTGCGACTCCGATTCTTCTTGTTGTGCTACCAATTTCTTCTCCTGATCTCCCGATATGAATTCATCTGTACCTATTATAGTAGATGGAGATTTCTCAGGAAATGTGCCGTTAAAATCGCAATGTTCATCTTCCATTGAGAATCTATAACCTTGCATTTCCCCCACTGCATGCGATAAATGCTGCAATTGGGTCAACTTTATAGTCTTGTCGGTGATTGGCTGTGATACTAATCCTCCCATTTTACCCCGGATGAATTAAGAGATAGATTTAGAAAAAGAGGGTTAACAAAATCAAATAAAATAGAATAAAATATAGTGAATTGAAATAAAAAATGAACGGATGTGTGGGATGTTTGTTTGAATCGATTGAATTGATTACTGCCAGAGTGATTTATCAATAGATATAGATTGGGTACGGATTGGTATAGTTATCGATATAGGTCTATGTTAAAGGGTATATATAAGTGTATTTGATTCTTGCGCCCTATCTTTATCTAAATATCAATAGAATAAATTATTTCAGCAGACGATGCGAAATTTTGGGTTGCCTCGATTGGGTCGGTGGCTGGCTGGCTCTTTTTCTATTATTTTTTATTATTATCTTTTATTTTAATTTTAATTCATTTTAAACATTTAAATTTAATTATATTCCCTATATATACCTATATTTTACTCAATTCTTTGACAAAATTCTCACCCCAATAAGAAGCGGTGAATTTAGAGACGTAATTAAACATCTTATCGAAATTGCCGATTCTCTTTTCCAATGACATTGTTAAACCTTCGTAGATTGTTTCCGATAATTCTTCGGTATTCCAAGGATTTACAATTAATGCACCTTGTAAAGATTGAGCAGCACCTGCAAATTCACTGAGAATTAAAGAACCAGGTAAGGATTTATCCTTTTGACATGCAATATATTCATAACTTACAAGATTCATACCATCTCTTGTAGATGAAACCAGACATAAATCACTAACTTGATAAACAGATATCAATTCATCAAAATTGACAGATTTATGCATGAAATGGATGGGAACAAATTCAACGGTACCAAATCTACCATTAATTCTACCAACCAATTCATTTACCGTGGCTCTAAGTGATTGATATTCTTCAACATCACCTCTTGAAGGTACGGCAATCTGAATTAAGACGACTTTACCGATAAATTCTGGGTGATTCTCTAAGAAGATTTCAAAGGCATGTAATTTTTGTGGTACACCTTTGATATAATCTAATCTATCAACACCAACTATCAATTGAACATCTTTACCAAATCTAGAATTCAATTGTTCGATTCTCTTTTGTACCGTGTCTTTCTTTAAACCCGTTAGGAATTTCTCAGTATCTATTCCAATTGGATAAGCACCTATAACTACGTTTATATTGTTATATGTAACCCCCTGTGGTGAAATAGGGATTGAAAGTATCTTTTCAACACAACTTAAGAAATGACGAACATAATCATAGGTATGGAAACCAATTAAATCACAACTTAATACACCTTTAAGGATTTCAGTTCTAACTGGTAAGATTCTATAAACTTCACTCGAAGGGAATGGAGTATGTAAAAAGAATCCAATCTTGACATTATCGAATAAACCATTTGTTGATCGTAATTTATCTCTTAACATTGAAGGTAATAACATCAGATGATAATCATGAATCCAAACTATATCACCATCTTGAATGTTTTTCATCAATACATCACAAAATTGAGAATTAGCCTCGATATATGCAGCCCAGGCCAATTCATCAAAATTCATTTCACCTGGATGATAATGGAAAAGAGGCCATAATATGGAATTTGAGAACCCATTATAGTGTAAATCGGCGATTTCATCACTTAACCAAACTGGAAGACAATTGAACTTTTCAGATAGATCAGATTCTACTTTCAATCTCTTATCTTCTTCTTCGATGTTTAAACCTGGCCAACCAAACCATTTAAATGGGTTTTTTAAGCCTTGTAAAGCGGTAACTAAACCACCTGATGACATCGAGTATTCGAATTCTTCGGTGTCAGTGGAATCATTAGAGTTGTAACTTGTGTTTTGTTTTATAGTAACGGGGATTCTATTAGAGACCACTAATACATTACCCACGGGCATCTTTGAATGCAATAAATATGTTATAATATGAATGAATTGAGTTTGATAAAAGAGATGTGCATACCCACATAGATGTATAATATTATATAGAATGATTTATAGTTGCTGTATGCGATGAAGCAAGTGACGTGAGAACTAAACGCGTGCCACCGGACAGAAGACCACCTGGCGGTCCAAGTGTGGTGGTGGTGCAAAGGTGTACTCACACAGAGGCTGAGATATATATATACTAAAAAAGTGGTAGGATAACAGGAATATTCACAAAAAGTTCATCTTTGTGTAACGAGGAATTTGAGGTACAAGGGTTTACAGTAAATAAAAATAGAATAGAAGATACAACTAGCACGAGGGCTAGTATAAAGTTGAGCTTATTACTGCTTCTGTATATATATATATATATATGACAAATACTTTTTCGCTTGCCTTAGTTTTTTTTTTTGTGGTTTTTTTTTTTCCTGTAGGACAGTAAGCCTAGATAATTTACGAGTGTTCCTTAAACTTTTTAGGAAGTGGAACCTAACCACCAATCACCAGTACCAATGTAAACAGAGGATAGCAGTGGCTATTGCGCCAAATTTTGAACAAAGAAGACTTGAAGTTTTGATCATATTAGGAATTGGTGTGTGAGTTTAAGATCTGTTTAGATCTTATTTGATTTGGTTGTATGACTTGTGGCAATCTATTATCTTGGTTTAGTTGCATTGTCCTAATTGATCTTGTCTATCTTGAACGTCTTACTATCGTATCGCATTGGATTTTTTTGAGCTCTTCGGTTATAAATATTTTTTATATCTTCGAAGTGTTTGCTGGAGGTAAGTTGGTTTTGTTGATATTAATTATATCAACTTGGTGATGGCTATCATAAACTACCATAGACAACTTCAAAGGACTAGTTTTGTACTTCCACTGCATCCTACGAGGCGAAAACCCGCTCCTGGCATATAATCACAAATAAGTAATAGGTCCAGTATGCTTCAAAACACTCGTCGTAAGGAATCGTTTCATTGGGATTGGATTGCAATATCAACTGGGTTGCTCATAAAAAATGCGGACATGATTTATGCGGTCCAATTGATAAAGAACATGGAAGCAATTTATATTTAAAAGGTTCCCATATCCTATAGAACACAAACTAGCTACCCTAAGAATGAAGCCTATGGTCAGTAAACGAAAGGGTTAGAAATGGGTTTGTGTTTGTTACCTAGAGGTATCATAGCTGTATTGAGATGTCATAGTATCTCAAGCTTGGTTCTATATGTATAGCTTTGTATATGACATATAGTTTGTTGGGGTGTGTTGGAGAGTGAAGAAGGAGGAGAGGAAAAAGGAGAAGAAGAGAAAGAAAAGTGGTATGAACGGGGGAAGAAGAAGGAGAGAACTAGTCCAGATATTTATAGTAAATGGGGAATTACACAAAAATTAGGCTTACGCGCTCATATTTTACTATGAGGAAAGTTGGGGTGGGCCAAATAGCTGGGGGCCCCATAATAGATATAATTTCGAATTTATGGAGTGTTGTAGCAGTATTCATTAGCAATTGAATAACTAGATCATTAGATACAAGGTCAAACAAAGCGTAGATTCTTTTAGATCTCTGAAATCCCCCGCAGAATGATGAAATTAACTTGTTTCACTTTCAGCTGTACCAATTACTAGGAGAAAGAGAGAGAATATGAACCACGTTGATGTGATTTGCAAGTTATTTTATTATAATCAAAAGCAAATCAGAGTATCAATGTATCAATTGAGTAGCAAACGGCACGAGAGAGATATAGTGAGTTACTTTAGCAAAATTGATAGATTGCAAAATTAGTTATGACCCAAAACAATAATATACCCAATTTGAGTGGGTTTGGTATGGTTTACTTGAAATCGATTACATTGATTTCCACAATTTTCCCAGCTATTATCTGATGATAGAAGTTCAAGAATCAATGACGAGTATGACTGTAACTTATGGATACATTTATCTAATAAATTCACATATTTATCCATAGTGTTAATACACTTTAGATGAGTTTACTCATTCCAAACTTATTTGTGTGATCCATTACAATTACAATTGTTTTACTTTAATCTGCTTTTACCACTGTCAATCATCCGACAACTGTATATTCAGTGAATACAGAATTGAGTTTAACGTTCAAACACATTTGCTTATGATTCAAATGGTAAATAAAACTAAATTAACGAAGATACCTGAATTGTGGCAAGTCTCATTAGCTCTCAAATCCAGAAATTGGAACTTCAAGTTCGTTTGTTATACGATATAGGTTAATTCTTATATGTCAATCAATCAATCCCGGAAGGCATTAGTAATGGATTTATCATAACACATTCATTCTTCTATTTCTATGTTTAATGGATAGATATTATCTTCAATACCCTGTTGCTGTGTAAAACCTATGTTTGTGAATTTATATAAAAAATGGATTCTTTTGTTTTGATTCTTTTATTCAGATCCAAACCAAGAGAGTCTGTGTGGATAGAGATTATCTCTATCTTCTAGCTATCCTGAGTGATAATTAAACTAATTTATCATACCCATATATATATATCCCTACCCAATTAGTCTTCCAGTAGCGACTAAACACATGCTACCAAACCACCACCACGCGTCACATGACACAATCCACCTCTTTATCACTCTCATCTAACACACACAGCCTCCACTCACTCTCCCTCCACCCACACCCGTGCACCTCTCGCCCTCTCTGAAACGTGTCATTCCTTAACTAAGCGCGTAATAACCAGCCTGTGCCTGTGCCAAACTTAGTGGCGTTGCTCCCGATAAATGCTTTGGTAAATCTCGCTGGACATCTCACTGATTAATTGGTTAATTACTAAGATTTATTTATATATATTTCATCTTGATCTCTGGACTTATTTATTTATTTATTTATTGGTTTATTTATTCACTTTCTCTTTGTTCAATTGATTATTTATCTCATAATGCAATTGTTCAACTCTAAAACTGTAGCTTCTTTGCTATCAATCTTATCCCTATCTTCAACCATCTTCGCCGCTGCTGGTGAAGAATTGGCCATCGCTGATCCAGATTCCGCTGTCGTTAAATTGACCGCCGATACTTTCGAGTCATTCATGTCTGCTAATCCTCTAGTACTTGCTGAATTCTTCGCCCCATGGTGTGGTCATTGTAAGAAATTAGGTCCAGAATTCACCGCTGCTGCTGATTCATTAGTCGACAAGGAAATCAAATTGGCTCAAATCGATTGTACCGAAGAAAGAGACCTTTGTTCAGAATATGGCGTTAGAGGTTACCCAACTTTAAAAGTCTTTAGAGGTTTAAATAACGAACCTTCTGATTATGCAGGTGCTAGAGCTAAAGATTCCATTGTCTCTTATATGACTAAACAATCTTTACCTCCAGTATCTCAATTCACAGATTCATCAGATTTAACAGATACAATTGCTGAATTATCAGAACCTTTCTTCTTACAAATCTTACCATCAAAAGTTAAATCACCATCATCTACAAATGAAACTTTCCATGAAGTTGCCAATTCTTTAAGAGATATCTATCTCTTTGGTTCAACTTCTGATGAAACTTATGTTGAAAAATATTGTAAGGATTCAAAGACTCCTGCTTATATTTTATTTAGACCAAATGAAGAAATCGAAGAAGCCTCAGTTTTCAAAACAGATGAAAAGGTTGATACCACCCATTTCACCCATTTCTTAGATATCGAAGGTAAACCATTATTTGGAGAAATTGATGGTTCCACTTTCCAAAGTTATATGGATATGAAACTCCCAATCGCCTATTATTTCTATAACGAAGAATCCGAAAAGACTGAAGTCTCTAAGATGATCAATAAATTGGCAAAGGAATATAGAGGTAAGATGAATTTCGTCGGTTTATTTGCCCCACGTTATGGTGCTCATCATCAAAATATAAACATGCAAGAAGAATTCCCATTGTTTGCCATTCATGATTTAGATTCCAACTTGAAATATGGTATCGATCAATCAAAACCTTTGGAAAACAAATTGATTCCTGATTTCGTCAAGAATTATTTCGATGGTAAATTAGAAGCAATTGTTAAATCAGAAGCTATCCCAGAGGTACAAGATGAAGCCGTCTATCATTTAGTTGGTTATGAACATGATCAAATCGTTAATTCAAATAAAGATGTCTTGGTCGAATATTACGCCCCATGGTGTGGTCATTGTAAAAAATTAGCTCCAACTTATGAAGAATTGGCCGATTTATATAGATCCAATTCAGATGCTAATACCAAAATCACCATTGCTAAGATCGATCATACCGCAAATGATGTTGCTAACGTCGATATTACAGGTTATCCTACTTTATTCCTTTATCCTGGTGATGGTTCGGAACCAATCCAATATGAAGGTGGTAGAGATTTAGATTCTTTAGCCACTTTTATCAAGGAAAAGGGTACTCATGGTATCGATGCTACTACTTTAGTCAAAGACGTTGAAGAAGAAGCAAAAGTAGAAGAATCAGAAGAAGAAAAAATCTCCCGTGATGAATTATAGTCAATTAGTTTTAAGTAATTTAAAAAAAAAAATTAAAAAAAAAGATCTATTTGTTTATTAAATTTATTTTCATCAATTAATTCATTTTATTTTATTTATTGTACACCGTTTATCGTTTCGAATGCAGCTTTACTTAATCTATTCATTATAGCCAGTCCTTCGTTATCCTCATTAACACCTTCCACAAAAATATAATCCACCCCTCCTTCAATCTCATCCATCTCTCGTAATTTGGCAAATAAATTACGTTGTATATCTTCACCACTATACCCTAACTCATCAACTATACTGTATTTACTACCATCATCTTTAACATCAAAGAACTTCGATTTTAACAACCCAATTTTTGAACCATTGGGTAATTTTTCTAAATAATCTCTTGTTGCTGATTCACCATTCCCACAGTTTAAAAATAAAATAACCTTGGCAACCGGTGAATAATGTTTATATTTCATACCTGGTGTACGAACCTTTTCCGTATTCGATGCAGTTTTTTTAGAGACTATGATATCCTTCCATAATTCTCCACCATATTTCTTGATATCCTCCAATGATACTCCTCCAGGTCTTAATAACATGGGGGGAGAACACAATCCATCAATCACCGTGGATTCTAATCCTATATCACATGATCCTCCATCCAATATCATGGGGATCTTATCCTTTAAATCGTGATATACATGGGATGCTAATGTCGGCGATGGACGAGTCGAGGCATTGGCACTTGGTGCAGCTATTGGAGTATCACTCAACGCTATTAATGCTCTGGCAATAGGATGACTTGGTAAACGTACGGCAAATGTAGGTTGATCTGCTGTGACTAATGGTGAAAGTGGTGATGACGTAGTATTGGGTAATAATATAGTCAATGGTCCAGGCCAGAATTTGTCTATGAGAGGCTTGTAAATCTCGGGTATCTTATTGTTATTTAAAATCTTAGTCTCTAATTGTTCTATCGATGAAACATGTGAAATTAATGGATTATCAGCAGGTCTATTCTTTGCTGCATATATCGATTTAACCGATTCGGAATCTAAAGATGATCCTCCAAGACCATACACCGTCTCTGTGGGAAATGCAACCACACCTCCAGAAGTCTTGATCAATTCAGCTGCTCTAATGAGATTCAACCTTGTCGATTCATCTTTAATAATAGGTTCATTTGAACCTGGTTCGAAATGGATTGAATCAGTTTGCACTTTCAATACCTCTGTTTGAACCATCCTGTGAAATTGTAAATTGTTAGTTATAAAGGGTGATGAAACCCAGCGAATCCCAGATTTTCCCCGTATCAACGTTTTGAATGTAAGTGGTTGATTTTTACCTACAGATACATCCCACCAACAACCAACCAAGTAACGGTGGTATAAACCTGAAAAGCTGCTCATAGGGAAAAATTTCTTTCCCTTTTGCTTGCACTTTTGAAAAAACCCAAGGCGGTGCTTCCGAGACACTTCTTTCTTTTGATTGACGGCCATTTTCATCATCGAGATATATATATACGTATAAGCTGTTCATATGATTTATTCATTTTGGTCTTTGCTTTACCAGCTTGTATTCTCTCTACATAAACAGATATATCTACGGGAATGTTTGGATTTGCTAAGAAACTGGTCTCTCAAATAGAAACCCAGGCGACAAATTACCTGAACGTCTCATCAAACACATCAGAGGGTGGTTCCAATTTAGAGAATGTCTCCGGGTTACGTGTGATCAACGTTGATAAGAACTCGATCGGTTCCAAATATGGATTTGAAACGTGGTTCGACTTTATCATAGGTGTCAATGGTCATCAGATCACTTCCTTCTTGGTCCAAGAGAATCTCGATTCTAATCCTTATTCCGATAATTCAAACAATATTTCTTTTACAAATTTACTCAATTATCTAAACCATGAAGTTAACCAATCTAAAAACGATTTGAAATTCCTAGTTTGGTCTGCAAAGGGTTCAATCACTAGAGAAGTAATTATTCCCAATCATGAATTCTTGGAGAACAATAAGGATCAATTGGATGAAATAAGCATCCCTACTACTAAAACCAGCAATAATTCACAAATCAAAGTAGAAAATTCCTTCTTCAAAAAACTATCATTGACTTTACATCTGACTAATATCAACGCCGCTTATTCGGTATGGCATGTATTGAAAGTTCATCCAAATTCTCCAGGTTATATTGCCGGTTTGATTCCAGTAAGTGATTATATCATTGGGGCTGAAAATGGAGTACTAATCACAGGCGGAGAAGATTTATTAGCAAGGGTAATAAATTCTGTTTTCCAAAGGTGGAAACAAAAACAACAACAACAACAGCAACAAAACAACTCACCTGATCAAAATCTAGAAAATAATATTAAAAATCCTTACCTTCCCGATCCAATTGTTGATAATAGCTCACTTGATAATAGTGATAATAAATTACCTTCTCTTATCCTATACGTCTACAATCATGATTTCGACGTTGTAAGACCCGTGACAATCCATCCAACTGATCGTTGGGGAGGTCAAGGATTACTTGGTTGTGATGTTGGATATGGTTTATTACATAGATTACCCGAAGTAGTTGGTAAGTTCAAACCTGCTTCTACTCCTAGTAATAACCTACAACAGGGTTCAGAGATACATGGAGATGAAGTATATAACGAGAATGGTGAAATAGAAGGTGAGTTGGATTTAGCACCTGGTTCGGTGATGTTCGATTCCAATGCTATAGATAGTGATAATATGTTGAAACCAACTTTGAATGCACCATCTTTTACGCCGGCTCAATTAGAACAACCGGCAATCGGCGGACATCAGAGAAGAAACAAAAAACAGACGCATCATAATCACGTTACTACAGATGCGGATCTATCGAGTTATTTCGAAGAAGCCGCTGCTGCATCTAAGAGAATCGATGGAGATAGGAAGCATATTGATGCAGAATCTGTTCCTCCTCCTCCTAAATTCAATAAATAATAAGGATATTATTATATAGAATAAAAATTAGAGCTAATTTTGTGTTTTTTTTTTTCCAATAACGATATCATATATTCAATATATAGATAACTTATATATATATATAACGAAAGACCGAAACTAAACTGTTCAGATAGCACGTTGTTTAGAAGGTTCGAAAGGTAAAAGCAATGAAATTGGGGCAAGACAGCCGATTAAAGCACCACAAACCCAAATTGGAACGGCGGATCCAGATTCAGCACCGTAGAAATAGACAACTGGAGCTAAAGAACCTGAAATTCTACAGACTACCAATGCCATAGCAACACCGGTACCTCTTGCTTGAGATGGGAAAACTTCTGGTGTGTAGGCATAAAGACATCCATAATAGATATTGATGAAGAAATATGTTGCAGATCCAAATCCGGCATCTCCACTTGGAGTTCTAACTGTTGTGTAACCAAATAAGATAGCCATACCTGCTAATGCACCAAAGGCCATTGTACCTCTTCTACCAACTTTTGGAATCTTGATCAAATAACCGGCTAAGATAGGTCCAAAGATACCGACGAAATTATCCAATGTCGAGTTTCTGTAGACGATATAATTAGTATCACCAGTATTTCCACCATGATCTGCGATATAGATGTACAAGAAATTGTAAAATGTAGAATAAGAAATACCAATGAAAATCCATGAGATCCAGATCAAACTGGTTGACCAACTGACTATTTTGTTTTGAAACAAAAGCTTCATATTATTCCATGTAACTCTAGCCATTTTTTTATAATCCATCCAACTATCGGTGGTAGAGTTGAAGTGCTCTTGTGTTAATTCACCACATTCGGTTAATTGCTCAAGGGTTAAGGAACACTTTCTGTCGTATTTAAGAGCTAATTTTTGTAAAACTTCAATGGCTTCTGCATCTCTACCAACAGAAACTAAAAACTTTGGAGTTTCATCAAGTTTCATTACAAATAGACGTAATAGAGCAGCACCTAAGACAACACCGGAATTGGTGTACCAACAGTATCTCCAACCCCTGTTCATATGAGATGGACAATCTTCCATACTTGAACATGAATTGTTTGGAATGAAAGCCCAAGCAATTAAACCAGCAATTGTTTGACCAACACCCCACCAAAGAGCCATAGATGTATTCAAATATTGATATTTGAATGGCAAAAATTCCAAAAATACAGCAACATCCATAGCAATATTACCACCAGCACAGAAGGTAGAAATAAACATGAAGATAATATAAGTTGGATAAGATCCCATACCTCCGACGAAAAATCCAAAGATTGAACATAATAATAAAGAAGAATTGAAAGCTAATTTTCTACCGATTAAATCACCGGAAAATCCCCAAAACACTGAACCACAAATAAGGGCAACGTAAAAGATCTCAGTGGCTAATGGGTATACATGACCGAATTGATAATCAACATAGGTCTTTACTGTAGATTGGACCATTTCCATTTGGGAATCAACGGAATAACCAAACCCAGCAATACAAAATAATTTAACATGATACCATGTAAAACCAATTTCATCGATTGCATCATTGACAAGATGCATTTTTTTCATTAAGACTGGATCACTTCCTGCTGCTGTAAGATCCTCCTTAGCGATAATTGGATCGAGACCATTCTCAACAGAGATGATTTCTTCGACAATATCGGCACTTTTTTCACTCATTGTTGATATAATAAAAAGTAGATTGTATAACAAACTTAAAACTTTTGAAGAATCAGATAAAGCCTATAACAATTTGAACGTGGACATTATACCCTATATATATATATATATATTGATACGAAAGGTTAGAACGTTAAAGCATTTCATTTATCAGATGCGATGAGATCATTATCGAGACCTGCTTATCAATATTTTCGACTGATAAGAGTAGTGCATTATGATGATATATTTACTAGTCTCTTTTGGGTAATCAAGATGGATTCAGACCACCACCCTGCCAGCCTAACGTAATCGACGGCGCACTACTTTGGTACACACGCGAGCTCTCTCAATTATTTTTCAGCCAGGGCCAGGGAAAGTAATTCCTATTCTGAGATTGATTGTCCTCGAGGAAAGATAAGAATCAAGACCATTTTAAGGGACTACTGTACAAGATTCAAAGCAGTTACCGTTAATTTCCATATCTGTCATCATAGTTGATACATTATATGGATGCAGTAGTCCTATCTCTTTATTTTACTGGAGAACCTTTTTTAATTGATTGACCCGAGAAAAAAAACGGCTGGCGATGGGAAAAAAAAATGTATTGTTTCCTCCGACCACAGCCTGTATTTAGCACACGGTAAATTACTATCGTGGACTTTTAGCAACCAATTTGCCCGCCATACATCTCTTGGTCGGCCGCTGATTGCGAGCATTTTACCTGGGCACAAGTAATCTTTAACATCTATCTACTCTAGTGTGTATTAAAGAACTCTTGGAGAACAGTTGAGAGTGTGTAACATGCCATTTTGTTTAACTGTTGATGTGTGAAAGTCTATATATATAATCTATAGTTCCCGCTGTTAACAGTTGTTAAAACAAGAAACAAACGGTACAGATAGTCCCTTAATGTTTCCCGGAGTTCAACCCTGCGGTGAGAACCCGTGGAAGAAGCGAATGGCACTCCGTGAAGAAGGGCGGTGATGGAGGGAAAGCGTGCACAAAAACGCGGGTGACTTCGGCTCTCGGGGATGGATGTCCTCGGTCCTGCGTGGAGTTGGAATGCAGACAGGAGGAGACTGGGGGAGCATTGGCCAGATAAAGGCATTCCATAGATAAGGGGGATCGACCGAGTCGTATTATGCTTTTAGGCGACAGACTAGGTTACGATAACGTACAGATCCGACTTTATTCAAAGATACAGATACATAACCTATTATTTTCCTACTATCTCCTTGATACTACATGCACTCTCAATAAAAAGAAGAAAGAAGAAACTTGACCAGGCTGGCCTAGATATAGATAGATATCGAGATTATTTCACTCCCCTTAGTCCTTTTAGAAAAGCATTGAGGATTTTAATAAGAAAATGGCATTCAATATCAGAGTAGAATCTACCAAAATCCTTGATCCAGTAAGTAGGAAGCACATCGGTATATCGTCCTTGTGAGATTCATGTCAAGTTTATTGATTGATTGGTTGATTGATTGACTGATTTACTGATTGATTGATTCATTGATTGATTGTGTTTTTTTTGAATTTTTTTTGTAATGGAAATTACTAACACTCAGATATATTTCTTTAGGCAAGTCTTCCTTTTGAGTCGATCAAAATTGAAAATGTCAAAATCCCTATGCCAGATGGTGCCACTTTATATGCCCATTTATGGATTCCAAAGATTGCGTGGGAAGGTGGAAAGAAAGTTGGTACTTTGGTAGAATATATCCCATACAGGAAAAATGATAATACCGCCATGAGAGATACCATTAGACATCCTTTCTACGCCGGGAATGGACTTTGTTCTATTCGTATCGATATGAGAGGTGCTGGTGATTCAGATGGCGTATTGTACGATGAATATTTGAAACAAGAACAAGACGATGCACTGAGCTCATTTGATTGGATCGTCAAACAAGACTGGTCCAATGGTAACATCGCCATGTTTGGTAAATCTTGGGGTGGTTTTAACGGTTTACAGATCGCTGCAAGACAGCATCCTGCTCTGAAGACATGTATATCTTTAATGTCCACCGATGATAGATACTCCGATGATGTTCATTATAGAGGCGGTTGTCTTTTTGCTTCCGATATGCTATGGTGGGGTTCTACCATGCTGGCATACGGTCCAAGACCGCAAGATCCATTTGTAGTTGGAGATGGATGGGAGAAAAATTGGTTGGAAAGATTAGAGGTAAAACCAATGCTCACCAATTGGGTCTCCCATCAGACCAGAGATGACTATTGGAAACATGGTTCAATTTGTGAAGATTACTCAAAGGTTGATATCCCAATGTTATGTGTTGGTGGTTGGAGAGATGGCTATACTTCACCGGTATTCAGAATGGCCAACAGATTACCACACCCTGAAACTGCATGTTTGGTTGGGCCTTGGGTTCATGAATACCCTGAAATGGCTGAACCAGCTCCACAGATTGGTTATCAACAATTGTCCCTCGCTTGGTTTAAAAAATATCTGGAACCGGAGACAAAGACAGATTTCAAATTACCGAAATTCACCGCTTATGTTCAGGATCCTTGTTCAATAAAAGATTCATACTCTAGAAGAGAAGGTGAATGGATATCATTAACTGATGTCTCCAATCCAAAATTATTGAAGCTTACCTTTGATAAGAACAATTCTTTATCGAGAAATGAGATTGTTAAGGATCTAGACTATCAATTTTCAGGACATTTAAGTCACGGTTTATTCCGTGGTACTTGGTGTCCGTTTGGTTTCCAAGGTGATTTCCCAGCAGATCAAAGAATGGAAGACTCAAAGTGTTTAACCTTTGATTCCGAAACTTTTGAAGAAGATGTAAATGTCTTAGGTGAGCCTATATTAGATTTCGTTATTTCATCAGATAAGAAGTTGGCTAACTGCTCAGCTAGGTTAGTAGATATTTATCCAGATAATGGTGAACATGTATTGATTTCATGGGGTCAATTAAATTTAACTCATAGAGACTCTCACGAATTCCCAGAATATCTTACCCCAGGTGAAAAGTATCACATAAAGATTCCGTTGGATGTCTTAGGTATCAAGGTTGCAAAGGGTCATAAGTTAAGAGTTGCATTATCCACCACTGATTGGCCGCAGGCTTGGCCATCCGCCGAGACTCCTACTTTGACTTTATACGAAGGTAGCATTAACTTACCTCTCGTCGATAGTTCCAAGGTTGTTGAAGCTCCTGAATTTGCCTCTCCAACTCGTATGCCATCGCTTAAAACCAATGTTATTGCCAGTCATGATAGAGTGAAAGATGTCAAATATGAATACGCAACCGATTCTTGGATTTTACAAGATGTCCAAGATTCAGGTAACTTGTTTTTACCAGAACTCGGTGAATTACCGGGACTGATCCTTGCCAATTGTAACACAAATATTTGGAAAATTAAAAATGATGATCCATTAAGCGCAGAAAATGAATGTTTTTGGACTTACACCATGGGTCGTGATGATTGGAGGATTAGCCTTGAAGCTAGTTCAAAGATGACAGCTGACAAGGATAATTTTTACTTGGTTAACAGCTTGAAGGCATGGCATGACAAGGAATTAATTGCTGATAAAGTATGGAATGATACATTCCCAAGACAGTTTATTTAATATAATTTCTAATTTGTGTAAAATTATAGGTAGACTAATATATAAAACAAAAAAATCAACTAGCATCAACTAGTATGTCTCTCTCATTGATGAAATAGGGGTACCCGTTCACCAATAGCAGCCCACCTACAATAATGATAGAAAATAGATAAACATGCGACGATTTCAAAATATAACCCAAGATGTAAACGGCCAGAAATAAGAACCATAAAGGTACAAAGGCATATTTGTAAATCAACCAATAGATATTAAATGACTTGGATAGATCAAATGAATTCACGTATTGTAAGTCATTTCTCAGCTTTTGAGTGAAATCTGTGACTTCCTGTGAGCTGAGATGGAATTTCTCCTTTATTTCATTTGCATACTGATCTAGAGAGTTTCTTTGTCTTTCGTTATCCTCTTGGAACTTGATAAGAACCGATTCTCTGGTTTCTTCAAGCTCCTTCAAGAAGCCAGCATGCCACTCATTCCATTCAAACAGAACTCCTGAGATCTGTTCGGTATTGATCAGATCAATTATACTGACCATCTTGCTTATATCGTTGAATACATTTCTGTATTGGTCCGCTATTATCTTCTGTTCGTAAGGTAATCTGAAAGAATAGCACAACTGATCTACTAGTTTATAATACCCAAAATACGTTGTCCATAGCTGTGGGTTTTTTTTAATGGCATCCACACATGAATTAAGCTCATTCGATTGATCCAAATCATATATAGATGAATCACATTTTGTAGGGTACGAGTCAAGAAAAAGACAGATGGTTAAGTCTATAGCTGTCCTCATTCTTATCTTTTGATCAATTGCACCGTTTTCGCAGATAGGCATAATAGATGTAAGAGCATTATTTGAGCACTCGTCTTCTATAACCGCCAATGGGATATCGTAATTTTTCAAAAGACCCGATATTTTTTGTCTTTCACCGGTAATTGAAGGATTTGAATATACAACTGAGGTCTCAAATAGAATAAAAATTATGATAGCGTATCTTAATATAGCAGTTGCAAGCATCTTTGTTCACTTGCTCTTTTCTTAAAAGAAGAAAGGAAGAAAAATAATCTTTAGAAAATGTGATATCGCTTTAAGGTATACTCTATATATACCAGTTTTTCAAATGAAGAGGCTTGACTTCAATAATTGGGAAATGTGACACATCACAAAAAAAATTGTGATACATCACATACTTTCAAATGTTCGGTGCATATACTGTCTAGTTGCACCAGGTTGGGTTCCTCATTTCTGAGTATGAAATCAAATCAATGTTTTATGAGAGAAATATCATTTTCCTGTAATGGAAAGAAGCGTGCATATAAATCTACAATGCTTCTTTAAAGTATATCTGAGCTTGTGGGGTTCCTCGCATACACCGTTGAACCCAAGTAAACAGACGTTTTTCAAGCAGTGGTACCAATCGAAAGGCAGCTTTAATCGTAGCACCGATGACGGAATGCGGAATAGTAAGGCCGTGGATAGTATATATATATGTGTAGACTAAACTGGATACATCGGCACAAAGATTATTTCCCTGGAAGCTTGCCAGATAACTAGAACTTTCGGAACTAGCTATATATACATAGACCTTGTGAAATATTCTTGGAAGAGTGTCCAGAATATGTCAACCGGGCTGCCGTATCTTTCTTGGCCAAAAACAATGTAGATGGTGCGAGAGCTTTTACAACCGAAGTGCATTATCCCCTTGTCTAATCTCCTAACTGTGAAGGAACCATTACTGGAGTTAGTACGTGTGAAGATCGACTAATCAAAGGTCCCAACGTTTTTACTTGGTACATGTCTCTTGAGAGGGAACTTTTCAGATTTCAAAATACTTATGAGCACATTATATATGCACTCCGTTTCGACCCACACCAACCAAGAAGTTAGAACTAATTTGATCGAATATTGGCATGTCATGCCTTGTTTAGCGAAAAGCTTGCGTGGGGAACTTTTTTTTTATGATCTTTTTGATAAGATTCTAGGCATTCGAAACCTGAATTTTGCTGCTCATTTTGTATAGTGACTTCATTAACTCAAGGAGATGTAAGATGACTTAGGAATTTCCTAAAAAAAGATAAAGGTGGATTTCTAACGGTGTTAATAGGATTAATTTGGAAGATTTCAAGAAATACGTTAGCAACTTCACACCTCAAGGTAATATCGGACATAAGTTTACAGAATTGTGCCGTGCGCTGCACTGCATGAAACTGGAAGACTTCTTAACGGTGTAATTCTATACGAAACACCAGTGCCCCTGTCTATTTGTAACTGTATTCACTGCACCAGTCAGCTCCCCTGGCTATACTAACAGCTATGTTTGACATATTAAATATATATATATATACGCATGCGCATACACATCCACGTGGATACATTCATAGGCCGGTATTACGCTACTTGTCAAACTGCTTCAAGCAACCTCAACTGTAACACCAAGACAGTGGTATTGGCATTTGACGATTTTCATATTTGCAGCCCAATATACAATTCTGTAAGTTTCTTGGAAATTTGAAATAAAAAGAAAAGTTTGTGAAATATGCGATGGTTGCTGAAGCTCGGAGAAATTATCAGAAAGATCGGGCTAGTTCTTTAGTATATACACATCATACCGTCGAGTTACTGTATATAGCGGAACCTATCCTAGCTTATCTACCCAGGCAAGATATACGTTCAAATAGGCGTAAATAATCTGTAAAACAACGGAACTAGAAAAAAAATTGAGTCTTTCTAACGTGTACCAATACTTGCCCTCTCGAGCAGACTGAAAAATTGGAGAAACCTTAAATGTACTGCATCAAATGCTACCTATTATCAACTTGTCTTCTTTTCCTATCTTTTTGATCTGATAAAAACTGTATATATACCACACAATAAGAGGGGCTTTGTGAAGTAGTCGTTTCTTTTTAATTCATGTATATGCTACATATTAGTCAACCTTCCGTTTTTAATGTTTGGTTTTTTTATTATATATGTTCCATGTTCCACTGTCACAATATTAGATGCTCAGATACGGAAAGTCCACATTTTTTGTCGTCTCTCGTCTAGTTTTCATTGGATTTAATTGCCCAAGATGCCTGCTATTTCGAACTTTTTTAGAAGACCTAATCAAGCTACTGTGCGTAGCATGTTCTCCAGTGAAGGAGATAAAACAGTCAACTCTGAAAATATTGCAAACAAGGATGACGCTGAAAGTTATACTGATAGTTCGATCAATATTCAATATATAAAAGAGATCGAGTTACACCCTGATCAAGTAACGAGTGATGCTTATCAAGGTGTTCAGAAAGCTGAAGCTACTACTCTTGTATGGAGTAAAACAGCTGTTTACTGTACATATGCTTGGATTTGGGTTTGTTTCTTCATGTTGGCTTTCCAGTCTGCCATTGGTAATGCTGTTATTGCATATGCTTACTCTAGTTTCTCTTCAGCTTCTCAGATATCTACCGCTGGCATCTTGGCTAATATTATCGGTGGTGTTATCAAATTGCCAATTGCCAAAATGTTGAATTTGTGGGGCCGTGCTGAAGGTTTCCTTGTATTTGTTGTAGTTTATCTTCTCGGAATCATTGTCATAGCTTCATGCAATGGTCCTCAAGGTTATGCTGCTGGTTATGTTCTTTATTGGATCGGGTATGACGCTATATACATGATCTTAGATGTCTTTGTTGCCGATACATCTGGTTTGAGAAATAGAGCCTTTGGGTTTGCATTTGCAAGTACTCCATTTATCTGTACTGCTTTCACTGGGCCTTTAGCAGCTGATTCATTCCTTGCTACTGCAAGCTGGAGATGGGCGTATGGTGCTTTTGCTATTATTATGCCTTTTGTCTTTGTTCCTCTTGCTATGGTCTTCAAATTTTACCAGCTGAAAGCCGAAAAATTGGGTTTAATTGAACCAAAACCAAGCTCAGTGATGGCTTTCTTGAGATGGTTACGTCTTGTCATTACATTCAAATTTGAGGAAGCTTCCAAACAATTTGGGGACGGTATTTCATCCGTTGGACGTAGTTTCATCTTTTACTTCCATGAATTTGATGTGGTTGGTTGCTTCCTCATAATTGCCGCTTTTGTTCTCTTCTTGCTTCCCTTCAGTTTGGAGACCTATGGGAGAGCTGAATACCGTACTGCAACATTCATTGCCATGGTTGTCATTGGTGTCTGTTTATTCCCATGTTTCTATATATGGGAAAGATATTTCACAAGAGTCCACTTTATCCGTTGGGAGCTTTTGAAACAAAGAACAGTCATTGGTGCTTGTTCTCTTGCAGCTATTCTCTATTTTAGCTTCTACTCTTGGGATTTATACTACTACTATTTTGTCATGGTGGTATATAATTTGGACGTCTCCATGACAGGTTATATGACCCAGATATACAATGTTGGCTCATGTTTCTGGGGTGTTGTCTTTGGTGTTTGGATTCGTTACATCAAGACTTTCAAGTGGACTTGTTTCTTCTTTGGTATTCCATTGATGATGTTGGGTGCGGGTCTCATGATCCATTTCCGTGGCCAAGACAGTAATATAGGTTTCATTGTTATGTGCCAAATCTTTATCGCGTTTGGTGGTGGAACCCTTGTCATCGGTGAAGATATGGCTGTTATGGCAGCTGCTGATCTTGATGGTGTTCCATTAATGCTTTCCTTGATTGGGCTTTTCTCTTCCCTCGGTGGATCTATTGGTTACGCCGTATCCGCTGCAATTTACACAAACACCTTCCCTGGAGCTTTATATAGTGCATTGCCAGAAAGTGAAAAGGCTAACTATGCAACTATTTATGCAGGTGGCTATCTAACTCAAATGACATACCCTGTTGGATCTGAGGCTAGAAATGCCATCAATTATGCTTGGGGTTACTCTCAACAGAACGGTTGTATTGCCGCTACCTGTATTTTGGTCCTTGGCTTTCCTGCTGTTTTCATCTGGAAAAATTACAGAGTCGATAGAAAACAAAACAAAGGTACTGTCATGTGATTGCATCCCTAGGGTTGTTTGCTCCTATTCTATATACATATATATTTGTGTTTACTTTCAATTAATGAGTATAATCTTCAATCTGAATATTTGGCTCCCGACAAGTTCTAAGAATAGTGCTGACATTTCTTGGAAGATCACTTTCTATGAGTGTCCGTCCAACTAATAGCAAATTTACAAAATTCAAAATGATCAGGAACTTCGGATCAAAAGCTATTGGAACTTTTGCATCTCTAGCAAATATCAAATATGTATACTAAATCCATATCAGCTAGCAGTATTGGTTGATTATTTTAAACTTGAGAATCTATAGACGACGACTTCTTTGAAGCATGGAAAGACATAAAACCATTTGACCAAGTCGCTGAACACATTCTTTATTCCATGTTCTGCATGACCTGGTATGAAAACTGTATCCCCTTCAACAACATGCATTTCTTTGCCATCAACAATCACAATAGCATTTCCATGAGTGATATGATACAGTTCAGCCTGCTTGTGCCTATGAAGGCATAACAAACCATCCTTGGGGCTAAGATATCCCACCCCACGTGATAAATCGGCTGAAGGAGTAATATCACTAGATATCAAAGTATTCCACGTTGCATTTCCTAAGGCGGAATCAGTGAATGATTCTTGTGAGGTAGCCTCCACAGCAACCTTGGATTTATGAACGAGTAATATTTCACCTTCACACAGTTCAGGCATCTTTTGTCATATCTAATTCCTGATATTTGTAGCCTTTATTAGCATCACAATCTTCTTCTGCACTCCATCTCTAAAAGATAAAGGAGCTACATGCATGTATTAATAGATATAAGAGTAAAAACAAGGCGCGTCATTTTTCCCAATGTGGAAGGATGATTGAGAAGGAGGGATTTCAAAATTGGATTATACAATAGAGGATCATTTATTCGCTTTAAAAGTGCTGTCAATACACATATAGATTGAAGAATAGTTATAGAAGGATTCTGTCAATTCACGTATAAATAAGAAGTACATAATAAGAGAGTGAAAGCAAACAAAGGTACAGAATGCCAAATAAAGCTATCAATTAGCTTCTGGACGTCGAATAACCGTGAGCACACGGACTGGCCAAACCAGAGAAGTGCACGGAAAAATTCAAACGTTTTCAACAAAACTGGCACCTACCTTTTCGTCGTCCATGGCAAGTTGGGCTCTTCTTTCACCTGGTTTGACTGGATGGCCACGTGTACTAAACACACCCCCGGTGATGCCTCCACGATCAAAGAGATGATCTATATCTTCAAGTTCAAGACCTTTAGTTTCAGGGTAGAAGCAGTAAACAATTGGAAGCCACACAGCATTAAGAATGGCAAATATAATGAATGTCTTCCAACCAATACTGTCTATAGCAATGGGAGTAATCTGTACGACAGCAAAAACAGCTAGCCAATTAACAAATGAGGCAATAGCTTGAACTCTTGAACGCAATCTTGTGTTATTCAGTTCTGCAGGAAAAAACCAAACGTTAAGCCATCCGATACCCATGAATAGCTGATAAAGGAAAACGAAACAGCATGCTGCAACAGATGTGGCGTATGTTTGATGTGCCAATAATCCACTAACACAGATGAAGCAGACAGTTAAACCACTACCTGAGATAAATAACATTTTCCTACGACCCCATGTATCGATTATAAATAATGGAATCAATGATCCGAAAAGGTAAACAATTTCACATGAACCACCTAATATCAGCGATGTATTTCTACTTAAGTTCATTGTGGTCTCGTACACAACTGGGGCATAATAATTGATCATATTAGAACCTGTAAATTGTTGCATTATCATCACAAAGCAACTGAGGCATAGAGCACGGAAATTGGGTTCTGGATGAGTCTTGAATAATTCCGAGATTTTGAAATCGCCCCCAACAGATTCAGCAGCCACTGTGTTCTTGATATCTTCTAACTCAGTAAGGACAACGTCCGAATCTAATTCCTCGCCGAAGATAGCAGACAACACGTTTTGAGCTTCATCAAATCTACCTTTCGTAACAAGCCATCTTGGAGTTTCTGGAAGGATTCCACTCAGAACCTCAGCAACAAGTGAGAGAGCAAATAGACCTTGGAAAGCACATGGAAATCTCCATTGGATTGGTCCGTCAGAGAAAGACGTTCCGTAACCTATCCAATAGGCAATAACAACTCCAAGGATAGTAACAACGGCTTGGAACGTTAGCATTCTACCTCTGTTGCCAGCTAATGCACATTCTGCTTGATAAACAGGAATTGTGGAAGAGTTAAACCCATTACCAATTCCGGTAACAATTCTGCCGACATAAAACTGACCTCTAGTAAATGAAGACGCAAGAATGATTGTACCGACAATCATGGTGGAGCCACCAATCAACATCATCCATCTACGGCCATATCTTTCTGCGACAAAAAAACACATAAGAGAACCTAAACAACAACCAAGATCATAAACAGAAGATAAAAGACCTTGAGCTGTGGAGTCTGGGTGGTTGAAATCTTTTCCAAAACGGTTATCTGCACCAACAATGGTAGACATTAAGCCTTGGTCATAGCCTAACAAAAGGAAACCAGTACATGAACAGAACGTGATTAAATATCTCAATGTCCTACCTGAGTAGGCCAACTTGGTATTATTATTAAGCATTATTTTATTGCGTTATTGAGTTAAATGCCTATAATTATTAAATAGAAGTGAGGTGGAGAGATGATCATTAGGAATGAAACCCAAGATCAAGGGCATTGTAATGGGTTTTATAGATATATACAAGGGGCCAGGTTCCCATTTGAATTCTTACTGACTCCCGTGCGGAACGTGAGTCTTGTTAAACGCACCCCATGTCTATATGTCACTGATGACTTTTCTCCAGATTATAGGACTGTAATGCATTTCGAAAGTTTTCGCATTCCGACTGAGCTTGTAATTCAATTGACTGATTAGCTTGCACTTTAATGCGGAGATGAATATATATTTGTGGGGTCAGGGCGCGGCGCAAAGAAGCAAGGGGGAGGGGTGCAGCAGCTAGCAAGGCGGGGTCGAGCCAGCTCCCTCTTTAATAGGGGGCGTTATATATATATATATGCTTCATATTCACTGTTACAATTACAGTTACAGTGAACAATCGTATCAGTGGTGCAGAATTATTTAGGAGTTTAGACAAGAATGGTAGCCCTCACGAGGTTATTATCTATTAAATATCAGAAGAAAACACAACGACTTTTATTTCTCTTCCCTCAGCAGGGCGGGAGGACAAAGATAAAGTGTTAATGGATGAGTGTATATATCGGCGGCCTTTTGTTGGCCCATTTGATAACACACTATTAGGTATGTATTTCGATGTGTGTTGCTCGTGGCTTTTCGGACGAACTATTCAAGCCACCGAAAAAGTTTTCAAATATCGGGTAGATTTTAAGTAGTGCAAATATATTTTACATAGTTAGCAATCCCCTATCGGCGGTATTTTGTTTATCCATTGGGCAAAGGATGCATTTGAAACCCCCAGTAGAAATGTATTTGACCTTGTAATATTAGTCTATTATGCACGCGGACTTAGAAAGGCTGTTGCTGTATTGGTTCCTATTGGTTTCTTCCTGCACTTTGGCTCTGATAATTTTGTACATATATCACACAAAGGTGATGGTTGCCTTCGATATCTACAGAGTTCTTGAGCTCTCCACTAATATTATACAGGTAAAGAGAGGCCAAAGGGACGACTAGGCACCAGTGATGAGCAGGTATTTGGGATTCTGATTAGATGTACAAATATATGCATATTTGCAATTCCCCTCGTTAATGCATACTCTTATTTCAGCGTGGACGGCTCACGAATACGGGTATATGATAATCACTCTAGGAAATCCGCCCGCGATCTATTTTTATAAGTGTATATATATATATATATATATCTATATGTGCATATTGTTAGATGAAAAAAGATATTCCGTATGTTAAGAAGGCTTTTGAGTTGACCTGCGAAGCCCCATAATAAATGTCTAAAAATAGAGCTAAAGCCAATTAAAGTGTTTATTATTACTTTATTTTATACTATGCTATGAACTATACTCTTTTAGGGATTGAAAGAAAATCTTTTATAATCAATATTACAAGAGTAGCTGTAATTTCCGGAGCCTACTTCAAACGCTTGACCGTCTGGTAACTCAACGTCTGCTCTACAATTCAAGGGAACTTGAATATCATAATAGAAATAATCTCCTAAAATTTTCCACTTTGAAGAAATAAGACCATATGAAGATCTATGAGAGGTTTCACAAGAGTGAATACTTCCGCCGGGTTTGGGTTTTAACGAAAATGTTTTCCAGCCTGGTTCTCCCAATACAATACCACCCATACGCTCAAACAGCCATGTTGCAACCGCACCCAACGCATAGTGATTGAACGAAGTCATTGATCCAGGATTGATAGATCCATCTGGCATCATACTGTTCCATCTCTCCCAAACGGTTGTGGCACCCATAGAAACAGGGTATAGCCAGGATGGGCATTCTTTTTCCAGTAACATCTTGTAGGCAGTCTCAAGATTGCCTGATTTTACTAATGCCTCAGTGATGTACGGCGTACCTGCAAATCCAGTACCAATTTTGTAGTTATTTGATTCACACAACTGCGATAGCCTTTCACCAGCGTATTTGACTTGGCTTTCCTCTGATAGTAAATTGAAGCAAATACACAAAGCATATGCGGTTTGTGTTTCACAAACTAATCTACCAGAGTTCGAAATGTATTCATCTTTGAAATCTTGCTTACATCTCTTTTGCATTGATTTATACTTAATAATAGCTTCTTTTCTACCTAATACTTCGGAAACGTGGACCATCTGGGTCAAAACTAGGTAGAGAAAAGCGTCGGAAACCAGGTATGCATCAGTCATAGCTTTTAATGGATTATCAGGTGGTGCAGTAGGATCCAACCAATCACCAAGTTGTAAACCTGTCTTAGCCCACCTTACTTTACCCTCCATTTTAGGCAGGAAATCAATCCATGTTTCCATACTTTGGTATTGAGTTTCCAAGATCGATATGTTATTGGTAGCTTCAAACAGAGCGTGAGGAACCATGACACAAGCATCTTGCCAGATGGAACAGAACACCCCATTCCAAGGAGTGTCGTAAGCGTGCAAAACACTAGGAACAACCACCGGGGGAAATCCACCGTTTGCCTTTTGCTCATGTTTAAGATCCTGAAGCCAGGATCTGATAAATGGATAACAATCAAACATGTAAAGAGCTGTAGGAGAAAAGACGGCAATATCACCGAGCCAACCCATACGTTCATCCCTTTGAGGACAATCTGCAGGAATTGACAAGAAATTTCCTCTCGTACTATGGAAAACATTTTCGAATAACCTATTGATATGTTGATCAGCACAGTGGAACGATCCGACATTTTCCATTTTGGTAGTAAGTACAACAAGCTCAATACTTTCCGTTGTGAAGTCGCCATACCAATTATCAACTTGAGCATATCTAAAACCATGATAAGTGAAACGTGGCATATAGCTCTCACCTTTAGTGTCCCCTTTGAAGGTATATGTATCTGTACATTTGGCTTCACGTAAAGGTCTTGTACCTAACTCGCCATTTTCCATTACTTCAGCATGCTTGAGAACTACAGTATGACCCTTTGGCGCTCTTATGTTCTTAAATCTTAATACACCTACAGAATTTTGGCCGAAATCAACTACAGTCTTTCCGCTTTCGGTCTTGATAATCTCTACGGGTCTTAAAACATCGCAACATGTAACATATCCAAATGATTGAGGGAGGATTTCCTTCGCAGAGCATTCGATTATCTCAACATTACTCCAATCACTGTCATCATATCCAACTAACTCAGAACCTTCTTTTTCTAAAGTGGCATCATAAGTTTCTCCATCATACAGCTGAGCATTGGTGATGGGACCAGTGGAACTTTTCCAAGTTGTATCGGTGGTAAATGATTGAACAGAATCATCTTCATATATTACATCCAATTCTAGACTTACTGCCCTACGATCGCCGTATATATTTGTAGAGCCACCATCAAATCCAACGTATCCACTGTACCATCCAGCTGCAACTCTAGCCACGATAACATTTTGAGGCCGTCTAATATTTTCAGTGACGTCATAAACTTGATGAAGTAGCCTATGATCATATGAAGTCCAACCGGGAGATAAGTAGTCTTCGCCAATTTTGGATCCATTTATTTCAATTTCATAGATACCCAATGCTGTACTGTATATTCTGGCCGATTTGACTTTCTTCTGACTTTCTAGCTGAAATTCTTTTCTGAATATCGTCTCAGGTGCAATACGATTCTTCGAAATCTCCTGGTTTTCATCAGCAATAAATTTTGCTTTCCATTGGTTGTCTAAAATACCTGTTTCAATTGAGAAAGGTTTACTCCATTCCGAAAACTCTTCCGAGCTCTTAGAAGAAGAGACTCTGACAGATACGCTAATACGTTCTTTAGATTTTAATTTTCTTCCTGGCCAAGTGACATACGATGATTCTTCGGATTGCACTGGATCGTAAACGACTTTTTCTTTATCGTCGTAAACAATACAAATTTGGTAAGCACCTTGATACCAGTCTTTTTCAGAACCTCTCAGTTCCCATGATAACGAGGGTGTACCATTGTCCAGAACACCATAGTATTTACCGGATGCGATTGCATCGATCTTGATAGAAGTGACCACAACCATTGTATTTCAATATCAAATATGTGTATTATCTATTAATTTATGACCTGAATCTAGCAGTATCCTATCTACCATATCTTCCGAACTCCATTTGAACATTCGCATTCAAATACCGTATATATTAATATATATATCTGGTAAGGGTTACTGATGACCCGATCATTTTAACGTGTGCGGAGATGTTTCCCCTTTAGCTCTACTGGTCGAAAACGAGGTGCGAATGAAAGCCCGAGCTCTCTCAATGCAGCATCTTTAATTGTTTATATATATCTCACGGCAGTGCCCCTGTTCGGCCGATTGCTTCATGCCAGCACGTGATTTTCTAGTTCAAAACTAATTATATATATATATATATATATATATATATGTGTATATTGGAAGGGATAAATAGGATTCTCAGAACAAACTGTTTAACTACAGATACACTATTGGAGTTCAAGTAGTGTAGAAGTAATCACGGACCTCAAATAATATGGCGGAAGTAGAAAGGATTTCCTTTTCTTTTTCTTCAAAATTTAAATTTTAATAGGTTGAAATACAGCATAAAAATCGAGTAGTGTTGCAATGTTGTACACCCAGAGAGCCAAAAAAATTAAAGGAGGTAACAAACCGCTCCATTTCATTGGTCAATACCACGACTAGCCGGGGGTAGTTGTTTACCGAGGTCTTGTTTTCTATAAAAAAGAGACGGTGATGACAAGAACACCTAGTAACTTCACGTGACCGATCCGTTTACGAAACTTACTGTGCTCTAGAGCTTGTTACCGTTGTTTATCATCCACATTTCCGAGACAGCTACGTATACTTCAAGGTGAGTTGGAGCATATAATTGCCGAAATAAGGACGACCCAACCAACTGTAAACAGAGGACACTTAAAATCTGAGATTTGAATTGGGATCGTCCTGGATCTGCACGTCGATCGCTGGCTATTTCGCGCAAATTTTCAGAAACGACGCGTTTCTACATCATCAACTCGCCATATTTTACACGATTTCTCGCCATTCCAACAACGTGTTTGCGAGTCGTCATCTCGCTCGGCTCCATATTTCTCGGCCAGTAAATAATTACGTACTTTTATATATACCATCTCAAGCTTTCTAGTTTCTGTTACTCTACTATAAGCTCACTCATAAACCTATATATAAACTAATTTACAAAGGTATATATAGTTTTTCTTTTCACTACGCGATCTCGATATATATATACGATATATAGAGTACACGACAGAGGAGATCTCCATTATCCTTGGCTCCGTCGTCTAAGCCCCGTTTTATATATCCATAAGATTAGCTGTGTAGATCCTTAGGCTAACAGGTAAACGATAGTTTAGCATTTTACTCTTTTGTTGCCGCTTTTTCATTATTTCCTCTCGTGAATATTGGAGTTCGGATGGACAGAAAATATCGTTGAAGTATAAACTTACTGCTTTGTTGAATATTTACTTCCTGTAAGTCATGGGGATAGGTATATCAAATACTAATGGAAAAGCAGCACTAGCGTATCAAAGATCTTCGCTCGGAAAAAGAGTAGCGTAAAGCAAATAATATTCTCGAAAGAGATTGCGAATCTTCGGATGAAGCTTAGCTGAAGTCGCAGATCCTTCCTTGTAGTATGTATTGCAATGGGAGTAAAATCAAAGCAGGTATGAAATGATTTGCCCTAGATCTGCAAAATTGCAATTTCTCTCGTCGTGTACATTTCCTAAAACTAAGATCTACTATGTTTAATAGTACACCACATCTGAATCTGGTTGTTTTCATTTCTCATTCTCGCATTTACAAGTGCTTTCGAGTGATATTAATTTGGATGACCAATACCCGAAAAGGTTTCTGAGCTACGAAAGTGAATGGCTGAGGAATAGATATTCCACTTCCGCGCAAGGTTTGAGAGAAGGGTGTTCCTAAACTCTTTCGTTGTATTACATCTTCGTACAACAAGCCGTTCCTTGCAAGATTACATACCCCATCAATAACAGTCAAGAAAGCCAAGAGAATAATGTACTCTTCGACAGATGATATGTCATTTTCACTGATATCTCCGACATGTTTTATAGACCACTGTGATTATTTTGAAGTGAGCTGAAAAGGTCCAAAGATACTATGTAGAGTTCTACATATCACGCAAGGATAGTTTAACCAGCTATGTACTCGAATGGCAATTTTGCTTATCCAATTCCAAAGAATCACACTGATATAGAATTAGTCCGCTAAGCTTAAGTGCCAAAACCGATCATAATAAAGGCAACGCCTTGATTTTACCTTTGACTACCCACGGTCTTCTCGTCTCAACATCAAATTGGAATTGTCATGAGTGGAGTATATTCGTATAATATAGTATTTGTAAATCTTCTGTCGAAGAACCTCTATCCATAGACCCTTCGGCTTATGATACTGTATATTTATAGTCTCTCTATTGCTGACCCAAAAAAGATAGCTAAAACTAAACCACGAAAAAAAATTACATGTCTCTGCAAAAAATTCTATTATTAGCAAGGGGTACATAAACTTGCAATTAAGGCATGCGCAAGTGCATCGCCTCAATAATATATATGGTCCCCGTAAATCAAAGTGTAAGGTAGATCTTCGTTGTTTTCAAGTCATGGCTCATCGACTTCAGAAGAGAAACCATTTATATATGTTGTTTACATTTTTCCCCTATCAAATTTTGAGATGAAAAGTAACTTCGTATCCGAACCCATCATCATATCAGCTCTTTCACTCTATAACTAATATATTTGTATATCACCAGTTAGAAATGAAAAGTTTTACTTTGTCGCTATTTCTGTTCCTGGCAAGATATATACTATCTGCTCAAGCAGCGAGCAGCAGCGACACAGATGCCATCTCTGTCAGAACTTCAGCCTATGGTTGTAGTTTCGGAACTGGTTGGACATCTCAAGAAGGGTTTGATGCTACTGCATATAGCATCTATCTTCCCAACTCATCGTATGATCTTTCATCCACAACCTTTATGGCTTATGGATACCAAACTAATTCAATCATCAATACAGCAGAAAACATTGCTGTTCCATCACTTACCTTCAGAACTGGACATGGGGGTAGCACTTCTCATGTTACGCTGATCGAGGATACCACCACCTCTTACTATGACGAAGTCTGGACCACGCTTTTGGGAATGTACTTTCCAGTAACTAATGCTCTTGTTGAACTCAAAGGTTATTTTTATGCCGCTGAATCGGGTATCTATTTATTTTCGCTTCTTGAAGTCGATGATGGTGCTATGGTTTTCTTAGGTGGAGGTGCATTTGAATGTTGTACAGAAGACATTGATTCTGATGATTCTATAGATGACTATGTCCTTTATGCTGCAAAAGCAATCAACACAGGTTCAACTACTGTATCACAAGATGCTTACGTTTATTTACAAGCCGGAACTTACTATCCGATCAGAGTTGTGTACCTTAATATTAGAGGTGGTGCTTCATTGGAGTTTACCATTACTACACCAGACGGTACAGTTATTTCTGATTTCGATGGATATGTTTATCAGCTAAGTGGAGGTGTGTTATGTGCTGCTACAACCGCTTTAACTACTCTGCATACTACTACTAATCCAGATTCCGTTGCCACCACTTATACCACTTATACTACGTATACTTCAGCCGGTGCCACATTTACGGATAATATTGTTATCTATGGTTCCGCTCCTCCTTCTACCACAACCACGACCTCATTATGGTCTAATGAATTCACCTCCACTCTCATATACGAGACATCCTATATGGTCAGTGGAACTTTAGTCTACGAAGATATAGCTGTTGTTGAGTTTCCAGAGCCGTCTACCACCACTTTGACAGGTTCAATTGCTACTGAATATACCTCACTTGAAACCTTGACAAGTGGATCATCAACTTATGCAACAACGGTTATAGTTGACATTTTATCTGCTACCACCATGCACGGATCCTTATCAACGACAATTACTTCGATTGAAACCCTGATTGATGGAACTTCCACCTACACAACTACAGTTGTTGTAGATGTGGATGTGTTGTCTACCACAGTGCAGTATACTGGCACTTCACCTTCAACATTCATCTCTGTTGCAACTTTAACTAGTGCAAATTCAATGTATACAACCACTTATGTTGTTGATCTTGAGACTCCACTATCGACCATAACCACAGGTGGCTCAGCCGCAACCTCATACACTTCTGTTGCTACTTTGACCAGCGGAACTTCAACCTACACCACATCGGTCGTTGTTGATGTTTTGTCTGCTAAAACAGAGTACACAGGAACCGTTCCAACCACCTTTGTTTCCGTTTCGACTGTGACCAGCGGCACTTTGACATACGCAACCACCTTTATGGTTGATGTCGATGATGCTTTATCTGTCAGCACCTCATATGGATCTTCTAAGACCACTTTCACTACTGTTGCTACATTAACAAGCGGAACTT